>JABFOV010000863.1:0-30726 GCA_022817685.1 Aradophagus sp. ZL-2020
GTTTTATTCGAAATAGTAAGTAAATTATTTCTTTTTCATCGGCATGACAACAACTTAATGTTGGAATTACAACAAAAAAGCAGGCGATATTTCGGCGGCATGTACATTTCGTCTTTGCGATTCAAAAGATTTTTGCAGGAAAAACAAGCAAAACTATTAATCTGGGCTAATTGATCGCCCGCGATTCCGTCCGGGCTTCGATGAGGCGGTTATTAAAAACGATCTAAAATACCTGAAGGATGAAATCGTCTCATTTGCATAAGATACGATCGCGTTAAACGCGAATTCACGCACACTTGCGCGTATGGATTCGCGAGCGAGCAGAATATAACTGCTAATAAAGGCCCATCTTGGCGGCAAATAACGAGCGGTAAGAGGAGGAAGAGGAGGACGGCAGCGTCCCCGGATCGCTTGGCGCCGCACTTTTACTCGGAATATCCCCCGCGCCGCAGTATATTATTGCTCGAAGTTACGTTGTAAAACTTCGAAGCACCGCACGGCCGTCGATTCCTGGAACCGTCGTTCGATTTTATCTTCGTGCCGATACGACGCTGATATTAACTGCTGTTATGGAGGCGCGAGACGTTCGCAATTGTCCGCGATCGATGTCATCGAAACTTGATGTCAGAGCGATACTTTGCCGCGAGACGCGCGGTCTCGCTTCACCGGGTATCGTTATTCGACAATATTTTAACGCTCGGATTTTACTATCAAGTTTTTATCAAAGTGCTTCTTGCACTGGCCCGGTTTACGTCTGTACAAATTGTACGCTGATTTTAATACGATGGTACCTACGTAATATCGCGGATAACAGTAAAATATGCTTTATCGCCGGGTCGTTCGCATTGCCGCGAACTTCGGCTGTAAATTTTATTTACATAATTCATGTGTACCAACGGACCGGTTGCTGCGTTCGTGGGTAAATTGCAATTGGCAATCTTCTTTCGTAGGTAATTTACAAAGCCTTCAAGTGTCTCGGTAAAATTATGAGAATAGAGCTTGATAAGGACACGTGCTTTTACAAATTATACATTTTAACTTTTTGAGTCACACTTTCTATCTATTGTGAAATATTTGTTGTACGAAATCACGCAATTTTTATTATCAACCAGCATTTTCTCTTCGGATAATGGTTTGAATATTTAATTTTAAATATTTCAAGTACTTCATGTTAGAAAAATCGTCGTCATAATATAATGTGATAATTTTGGAATATTGTTATATTACATTCTTTGAATGATACTAAATACTCCGTTATAAATATTTATCGAAGCACTTGATCTAAGTTGAATCATAGTTCAGAACAGTTGATCTCGCCTCTTCGTAGATAGTTTCCGTTTCCGTCTGATACATCAAGGTCGGATACTTGGACAGAAGTTTTCTATTGACACTGTCCACCAGATCGAGATAATCAAAGCTTGTTCGAGTTGGCGTGTACGTGCTACCCTTGGCACTTGGGGTTCTCTGAGGGTCCCTTGTATCTTAGAACTATTAGTACATACAATTCCGGAACCGCCCAAGAATACATCCTACCCTTAACGCCTTAGTCCAACTGCCGTTTTTCTTCCATTTATCTGGAGGACAATCGCTTTCTCTTTCAATTAAGATCGTCCTTTGTACTTTCACATGTTATTTCGTTGCTCGAGCAATTCGATTAGAAAATTTACTAACTTTATTGTATCGATAGTTAAAATTGAAAGATTTTCAGCTGTCCACTGATTTCAAATGATATCAGGGAAAAGTAGTAGGCGACGTATCGAATTACCAGATCGGACGAATTCAAATAAGACAGGTTTTTCTGCGAATTAGTGAAAAAGATGATGAAACCCAATGTTTTGACGTCATAAACGCTGGTGTCATCGGCAAAGTGCTTCCACAATGTAATTTATATATTTTCCTTCGCCCGATATTTGTCATCAAAGAGTGGCCATTAGTGGGAGAGCGCAGCGAAAGCAAGGGGGCTACGGTAAACACAGCGGGAGGCATTAGACCATGGCTCCCATTAGCGCGACTCCGCTTTTCTCCCGAACAGAAATTAATGATAGATCTCTCAGACTATACGAAGCTCTGCAAGTAATGCCGTTCATTTGGCAATTCCTGTAACTATTCTGCAAAAAAAAGACGGCGTACAAAAAGCACAAAAACTCGTCGAATTATTTACGCCTCCTCGAAAATGCGCTCGATGCAGTGTGATATATTGAGCACTAGCATCAATAAAATATTAAATATTTTCAAGAAGAAATTAAACTTGCTTAAATATTAAAATTAATAAATATATTTTGAGTGATATAATTTACAGTAAAGATTTTATCAAAGTAAATTAATATTCTTTTACAATTACTTAAATTCCTAAAAATGGTTATATTCTCCGAAGTAGTCAATTTTGTAACACTTCGATTCACTTAAAGTTCGTTTCGAGGTTGATTGATCTTTTATTCGCTAGACAATCGCGAATAAGGTCATTTACCCTAGTCTCGGCAATAGCAGCGAGTACGAGCGAGCGCAGCAAAGCGATGACGAATTTTTATTCAGCTTGCGGGCAACTTGCATTTGCAGTTGGGAACCACGTGAAAGGCACGTGACTAAGAGGATGCAGCAATTACGTCGGTTCATCACCGCTACCCCGCGCGTTTCGCTGCTCCTCTGGACTTTGTAACGGCGCAATTAACCGAGTGTCTCCGTGATATCAAAAACTGCCTTTCCCCGAACTCGAAAACCGTCGGCCGCTTGCAAAGGCTGGCGCGATGAATTGTTATTGCCAGCCGGCGATTCCCCGAAAGCTGCCTACGATTGATCCGGCCGCGTTCAAGTAAGTCTTACGAACGACGGAAAACAAGGAAGCGCCGTGAGTTCGCAACTAACGTCGGCGCGTTCGAATTAGATTGCCGCAATTCTTGCCGAGAAAATGCGAAATTATGTTGGGCGCGAGTCCATTTCTGCGCCGAAGTTGGCGAATCTTGCATTCGTGCGTCGTAAAAACGTGAAAATGAGACGGGAGATACGAAACCGACCCTGGACCTCACGCACCGAGCGCAGGCTGACGAACGCACACACGCAGACGACCCCGCGCAGCACACGTCGACGGGCATCCTGCGAGAGCCACCCCCTCTACGTAAGCCGCGTTCACGTTGACTATAATTATCCCTAGGTAATCACGAGCCATACCATCGCCTTGCGCTCACCGCAGGTCCGGCCACTGTGTTCCGCAAAATTAGTATTCCCGTTCCCAGGGGAAAAGGACGGCACGATGAAATAAGAACGAGACGATGAATTTGGCCGCAATTCTCGGTTACGCGCCGCCGCGGTTTGCACGTACCCTTTATTATCCGGACCCGTCCGGCTGATCGCCCGTGTGTTTATTTTTGTAATTTATTCGAAGACCGGCGATTAGATTTCCGGTCGCCGAGGTCTGGCCATTTGGCTCCCGAATAAGTACAGGGCGCCGAGCTCTGGGGGTCCTTATTAGACGCGCGCGCGTTCGCGCCAAACACCTCCGAACGCCACTCAGCTGCGGACCACCTACACCTGTCCGCTCACAATGCACCGCTTATCCGTTTTCACCGATGAGATCGCAGGTGCAGATAGTCCGAGGAGTTCTCAGAGGAAAGGGATACCATTCGACGGAGCAAGCGATTTCAATTTCCGCCGTCTTCGAATATTAATTGCGGCCCGATCTTTATGAAAGCTGTTGCTGCGAGTGTGATTCGTTGATTGTAAGACATTGATAGAAGATAAAACGAAGAAGCAGACAGAAAGAAATTTCAAAAACAATTTTAAACTTTTCTTGAAAATAATAGGATACAAAATAATCGAAGCTTCGATTAAAATATTGTTCAATTTGCTATATTAGCTAAAATTACTAAGACAGGATGTAGTTCTTGATGTAATGTAACTTCTAAATGTAACTTTGGTTTTAAAGTTATTATTAAAATATTCTACCATTATCATCATTCAAATAACTGTTTACGATATCAGAAGTATATCGACATGAACAAAAATTAATTTTTAAAATCCTGTATAAATATATGTTTATTCATTACTATTCAATATTCAGTAAAAATTATATTCGTTATTACACAGCGAGTCAAGGAACTAGTAAAGGCAATTAATCATGTTTGCGACAGTGAATAACGTTAGCCGCGAGGTCAGGGTACGGTGACAATTGTAGAAAACAAGTATTAAGTTCAAAACTGGTTAAAATAATATTCAGTAATTATCAAGTTATTTGGTAAACAATGATTGGTGATTTGTTCTCTGTGTAAAAATATACTTCACAAGATCCACAAAACCCGCTGTAAATTACAACAGATTATTTCTTTCCGTTTATAATATAATTTTTGTAAAGCTCTTCTTAATGTAGGCAGAAAACTTTGTACTGTAATAGACTATTTTATGGTTAATATTTAATTGATTATTGTTATAAGCACTATTTGAATTCAATTTTTTCCCATATAAATAAAAAACATGAGTCATTTTTCTAGTATTTAACCAAATTATTGAATAGGCGGTGCGAGGCGGCAAGTCTATGCAAAAGTCGTGAAGAAGACGTTAGCCGGTGCGGACAGGCGCGTCGCGAAAGGATTCAAAGGACACCCGAGGTTGAAAAGACTATTCGGCGCGAGCGAGAGGTCGTCAACTCGCGCCAAGTCCGCGTCTTTGTCTCCTCGAGAGCATCGAGGCCGAAAAGAGCGGCCGAAGATCAGCGGTCCGAGGCGGAGGCACTAAATCAAGGCCCTGCATGCTTTGGATGGCGTCTAACAAATGAGCCAATGACAACCAACTCCGGCTATATGCTCACCAGAGAACAAAACGATAATATATTCCGCGCGCAGACGTACACCAGGCGAGATGGAGAGGACCGAATGAAACGAGACGGAGCGAGACGGAGAGGAGCGGATGAATCGGTGCAAGGTAGGCGCGATCGAGCCAAGACGAAGACGGGTATAGTGCACGGCATTGGGAGGATTAGAGGGGGGTCGGGAGAGGAGGGGGCCTTTTGCCGAGAACTAATACCTCGGCATACGCTAATGACGGCCAATAATTTAAAAAATGAATTTCTATAAATCATCGGCAATCTTTAATTTCTCGGAATGTCGGATTGGCTCGCTCGCCAGTCTATCACGCGCTTCGGCCTTTAGGATCAGAGAGCGCGCTGCGGTCATTTGTGCCCTGCTAGATTAATTGGATTAATTAAGCAACACCCAGGACCCCACGGCTACAATGCATTAGTCGTCTCGAACGATGATGCCGCGGCAATACCGTCTATACTTTCAACACTGTTGCGTAAAATTCGTCAAACAATCGAAGCGCCACGGCGTAATTTGAATGATGGCTTTCACAAGGATCCCGATCGGGCGCACGTATCAGTCGTCGGAGACGCGAAATGAAATGTCGAGTTTTTGCCTCTTCGGCGACCCAAAGACATTACTGTCGAAAATTCGATGTGGTCCTTACTCTTATTGCGTGAGCGTTCGCCTATAATTATTTCCACATCTATCAACTGACAGCTTCGTCTACCGGGGTCCGAGATTAAAGATCGCAGCCGGAGATGCAAAACGAGGCTCGCTTTTAAAACCGTCCGTTCGAGAGGTTCGACTTTGTAGGTGCAGAACTGCTTCTTATGGCAGACCGTCGCGTCGGATATCACAAGAGTTAATTTCAGTTGATAAACGAGAACGTAATGACTTACTTTCAGCTTCGTGGAAACGACTCGGTTACAATGATGCTAGTCGATAATCTTAATTATTTATAAACGTCGTGTTATTTTGTAATTGCCAAGTTAAATGCGAAGCTTCGCATCAATAATGAACATTTTCAAAGAAATATGATGTATCACCCAACGAGTTAGCGGATCTGTTGGAATTTTCATAGTACATCTATCTAGAGCGCTCCGTTGCAGAGTATTTCTGAAGCTTGGCGAGAAGCCACCATTATGCACATGATAATTAGAATGCGTTGGCGCGTGTCTCAATATATCCGTGCTTGTATGTACACAGAGACGCGTGGAGCGACGGATAGTATGGGTGAGCCGGTCCTCGTCTCTAGTTGTTACATTCTTATAGGTGGGTGGCGCTCGGCGAAGCTTTGCTATCGTCTGCTCCATGGACCGCCACAGCTACTGATCTGTTCTTCATAATGGTGCGAGCGACCGACTCGCGACCGACTCGCGACTGAATAAATTAGTCAAGCCGTCTGCAAAGCGGCGTTCGAAGTGTAACAAAACTCGGGACCCGTGTAATATATTTCCGCGAATAAAAAGTCCCGCTTTCGCTTAATTCTCGAGAGAGAAGCTTTTGGCAGACGACTGCGCCCTTGCGATCAAAGAACGCCGTACAATTTCGGCCGGATTGGCCGTTGGCGTGCACTGAAATAATCAGTCAAACGATCTCGGTCATTCGCCATAATTCGAAACTCATCGGGAATAAAGTACAACGCTAATACTTCTTCCAGTTGTCCTCGTTTTATTTTCTCTCTCCGTTCTGCCTTCATCGTTCTCCCATAACGACACAAAAGCTAGAGAGACAAGCTTAATATCTTCTTAAATATTTCTTCCCCCGTCTCGTTCCGAGTCGTCGCGATTCTTTTTGGACTGAGTATTACAAACAATGGATGAAGAGGGAGAGGGGCATAGTTGTACTTGCAAAGGTAGGAACAAATAATACGATTACGTAGCGTTTCCGTTTATTAAGGAAACAAGATATCGCAGCCGTGTTCTTGCTCTTGCATTGCCTGCCGTACCGTAGGTTCACGAACAACCGTCGAAATACCTATACAAGAAGGCATCGGATGCGAAACTTGATATTTAAATTTGTCGCGAGTATAATGCGACTGCCGGTAATGACACCAGCAAAGTATAAGCCTCTTCGTCCGGGTAATCAGACCGCATTCTATCGTTCATCCTTTCGATACGTTCTTTCAATCTTTAGCGATCATGTAACCTTGACGAAACGCAAAGAAGAGGTTATTTACCACGTTACACGATACCTTCATCTACGCTACAGTAGGTACCGAGACACTTCGATTCATTTCCTGCTTTGTCGGTGCATTATCTGTAACAACAGGACTGACTCGTTACAGGCATTAATGAAAGACATGATCAAAAAGTGATTTCCTGCTAATTAATACGTCTGTTGCAGATTCGAGAAATCTATTTTTCACTGTACAATGCCTTAAATTGATCTGAACGAAACGGACGTAAGTGAAAGAGCATAAGAAAAAGAGACAATGACATGGTCCCAGCTTTAACTTGTTCGTAACTCGATTCACCAATGTTCGCGGCCAATATATTGCACACATTAATTTACCCTGATATCGCAAGGCGATCCGCAGATATTAATGAAATGCAAGACAGATCGTGGCGAAATGACGTTGAATTTGACGTGTAGTTTACAGCGACATGGGACGTCAATTGTTCGCGAGCGTAACGATAATCTTAGATTCGAATAAACGTCCTAGCCGGTGACCCGCTATAAGACGATTTGTAATATTAACCACGCGTGTAAATGTTGACGTTCAGACTTGTTCTCCTCTGCCCAGGGCGCAACGCCAAAACTGTCACCGAGACATCCGGTCGGTTTGACCAAGAATTAATTGTTGCCGCGTTCGTTTGGCGAAACAAGCGACGGTTATTATCGGTACCTGTTGGATGATTGCGGTGCATCGATGAGAAAACAAATCGCAGTCTTTTTTGAGATTCAACAACTACATCCTGGTAAAGTCAATGAGACTCAAAGTAGTTTAAAGATTTGTATCCAAAGGATGTTTTGTGTAACTAACGAAACCTTGATGACAGTTGAAAGAAATTTCTTTTTGATTTAGACACTACGACCTCGCTACATTAAAGTTGCAGCCGTAATCATTGATCGCTCGAAAGTATTTCAATACTCGCCTGGCGATTCTTCGAGGAACAAATGAGTGTAATAATTTACATGCCACGAGTCAAAAATTGAATCCGCTCGGCGTAGCCAAGAAAAAAGGGTCGGGAGGAAAAAAACAATGGCTTACAAATCTTACTTGTAATTGCCCGCTCTTACGAATCTCATTTCGCAGGTCGTCACGATCGCGGCGAAAAAATCGTTCTGTTCATCGATTCGTCGTGGTCGCCATGACGACTCGATGGATCTCTCCCATGGACCGTCGTTACGAACAGCGTTAAACGTACCAAGGTCGACGCGTGAGAGGGGCCATTTATAAGAAATCGCTGTACGCGCGTTTGCCGTGTGCTCGCGCGCGTCAAAAGCACCGACTCCATTCATTCGCATCCGGCGGCCATTGATAGCAACTCGTGCCACGCAAAATCGTTCTGCTTTGATTTTCAAGGCCGTCGCGAAAGTATGTTTGACATACATTAAACCGAACGCGCATTGTCTTGGGCCACCTTTCATGCGGGTCAAATATTAATGGCACAAAAAGCGCTCATCCGGCACACGATATTTAGTTTGGCTAGAAAAAATTCTTTAGTCGCGCGGCGCGAGGAATCCAAGGAATCCGCGTGGAAGGAACGACCGATCGACGCCTTATTGGTCGTTTATTCAAATGAAACGGGCTTGAGCGATATTTGTTTGTTGGCATTCGAGCCGTCGTCTTGAGAGCCGTCTCGGACTTTTCGAACTCGTAGATCAACATTCCTGGCTCCCGGTGTTCGTTAAGGATTCGCACACATCGAATCGCATTGTCCGACGACAAGCCTAGGCGCTCGGCGTTCGCTTTCTGATATTTCTCAAGTGAGTGCGCTTTCAACTCCCGAAATCGCGCAATCGGAAAGCCCTGCCTCGGAACTGAGATGAATAGGACCAGTGGAGTCGAATCCGTGGGCCGTCTCGACTATCGCTGGCCGGTTGCGTTCCGACTAATGTGTCCCGAATCAATTACCTCGATTAAAAACTAAATGAGTTAGAAGTGACTGATGGCATCTTGGAACGTTAGGCCCCCGACTGCCTCCTTTTACTTTCGCTATCGCCGACTTTAAGCCGCGCCACTAATTATTGCTTTGTGGAGACCAAAAAACAACGATCCCGCCGGAGAAACTTTACACTGTGATATTGTAATCTACTGTAGCCACGCTACGTCATACGCAAAATTAATTAATTTCTTCGTTCGTTTGATTGACAAGATTCGTTTAATCAATCCTGCCGTTTTTTCTCCTTTTTTTTTGATTATCATTATTTCTCGAATATTTCTTTGTGGTTCTAAACATATTGACTTTTTTTCTTTTTCGGTTGCTACATTTCTTAACATAAGGATTGTATTTAAAATCTGTAAATTTCGCATTGAATCAGAACATTTCCATAGGGATGTCTCGGACAAAGTAGACTGGATCCCGAATTCTCCTTAAGAAGTGATAAATCGTCCGCGGGTCACAATGCTGGCAATAATTACCGTTATTCGATATGTGACGGTGGCGGAGCGATGACAATTTCGGCGACGTGTCGCAGACAAGAGAAACACGACGGGCGCCCTTTTCGCGCAAGGGACGACAGTCGGTTCAATTTAAACAAAGACACGTCCGTTCTGCACCGTCGCTTTCGCGCTGCTCCGACATCAGAATCGTTTTCATAGCTGTTTCATAGCCTGGGAATTAATCTATGCCGACAACGATAATAATAAGGAAATGTTTCAATCCTGATGATGTATGGTCTATGGACATCAGCTTCGCTTTGCCGCGAGGATAGAACGGCGGTGTCGCGGCCAAACAATCCGTATCATTTAAATTGGATGGACGTGTTGTCGGAGGGACAAGCCGGGCCGACCTTGAACGCGTCTTATCAGTTTTATTAATCGCTTCTGTCGCCGACTGTTTATGCAAACAAATTCATTTGTTAGGTCCATTCATCAAAGCCGCAATTACGGCAACCCTTTTCGCCAGATCGTTCGACGTCTTCTGACGAGCTTTCGTAATTTACAGGCGGGCTTTGCTTGCGCCCAGGCACGTTGCTCCAACTCAGATCGCGACATCCTCGACCTATGCATATTCGATGGCAAACGTAGGGGGTGGTTTGTCTTCTATTACGGAACGTCTTAGCGTTGGTTTCTTGGGCTTGAATTTATGGCGGCCGATTTGTCGCTAGCGCCGGATTAGAATTAGTTTGCGGATCCTTGTCACCTCATGCAGTTCGCCCGAACCGACTGTCGGCATCGAGGTCCGCGATTATCCGATTGTTTGCGCAGCGCGGCACAATTGATCCTTTTACATTTTTCTGTCTTTCCCTATTCTCTAATAATAAATACGGTGAACAAGTACATACTCTTTTGCGAATCTCACTCGAATAAGATGTTTTGTACCCTCGTACATGACAATATTAATATCTCTAATCATTCATCGACCCCTTTCACCCGTATCAAGGAATGCGACGTTGGCTTGATTCGACTCCGCGTCGTTTGCTTTTCGAATGAGACACGTCCACGAGCGGCTGTACGAATGTCACGGTTTGGCGTGTTTGTTTAATAAGAATAAAGGGCCGGCTGAAGTGGCGAATCTCGCGCACGGATGTGACGATTCTTTCAACCGTTATCGTCAATCACGCGGCTGACAAGCATTTAAAATTTTGAAAAAAATCCGGACAAAGTGTTTGCTCGATAAAGAACGTGATTCCATGACCCGGTGCCCGGCATCGAATTCATTCGACATGACGTCCGATGCTGTCAAAGGAGGGACATTTTTCTTGCACGCAAACCAAGTTAAACGAGCGTTTGAATATTAATACTCGTCCACTACGTCTTTAAGCGTCAACGCGTCATAATTAATGAAGGTACATCGTATTCGTTAGTAATTCATCAGTGGCTTCTTTTCGACGACGCACTGAAGGCATTAGTGGACAACGGTTTTCCAGAGTCGAAGAAGGGGATAAAAGTCTTTGAAGAACAGAGACCGGTTAGTTTCGGGATTTTAAAATTAATGGTTACGGTGAGAAAAAGATTCGTTTGAATCAACCAAATTTTGGCTGATTCAACCAACTTTTTTGACTCGTTATCATTATTCGTATAGAGATTTTGAAAATATTTTTGAAGAAACAACGCCTTCGGATTTCGCAATTGGGTATTTTATAATTTACTGAAATTGTTGCTGTGACCTATGAAAATGGATGGCTTAATATACTCGCAAACAGAAAGATGCTTCCGATTATGGATGAGGCCGCTGATATGGGATGTCCAGCTCTTAGCGAAGAATCGCCTCACAGAATGAAGCTCTCACGTATTCTCCTTCCATTTCCCTTAGCTAACGCTCTCTATATGCAAATACTAGTCATCCCTCTATGTTCTTGCGAGTTTGAATATCCACGCGTACGTATGTTATGCCAACACGTACGCGCGGCTCCTCATTGTAAATAACGGCTTTGATATCTGCTCCCCGTCATACGTCTTGCGGATATGTCGAGGCACAAAATCAAAGAGTTAATGATAAATTCGGTCCCCATCTTTTGGACCATACGCACCCGGAATATTTTAACAGAAAAAGGTCTATTAAAGGGCGGCGAAAAGGCAGCATTTTCAATTTGAGGACTGCTCGAAATTTGAAATTTCATTGCTCATGTAAAATGTATTTTAATAAAGTAAGCACTCACAGTTATATTATTTACAATTACTACTACTGTGACCGAAACTGATCTTGAAGGAATCGATAATTACGAATAAAACGAAAACAAGCAAGTAAATCGATAATTCTCCATACATACTGCATACAAGCTTATGAACCATACGC
Organism: Aradophagus sp. ZL-2020; assembly: GCA_022817685.1. Lineage (NCBI taxonomy): Eukaryota > Metazoa > Arthropoda > Insecta > Hymenoptera > Scelionidae > Aradophagus > Aradophagus sp. ZL-2020. The sequence continues at coordinate 11,699 of JABFOV010000863.1, forward strand.
CTTTGCCATTATTAATCGTTACATCGATTAACATGTAAACTCGTAATTTCAATATTCGTTCCATCCACAAAAACGTAAGTTCGAATAGCACTTTTAGGCCATGCAATTCTCCTCGTTCGACTGCCCCACAATAATAATGACAGGAAGTGGAATTGACGTGCGGTTTGAGCTAAAACATATATAACTCTTCGGGCATTAAGAAAATGCCGCGCAATGCACGGGAGATATCGTCTCGGAGGTGGCAGCTGGGTGGCACCGTACACACACCTGTCACCGAACTGAAGCAAGCACGAGGAAAAAACGCAACTGCTTAGAGCGTTCGGCTCTTGTCGATTCCGACACGCCGTTCTAGACGCACGCCACGTTGCGCGTCCGTTGCGCCGCGAACGTACGTTCGTATGCACATGTCAGTCGACGTTGATGTAAGGATACGAGCCAACTGTCGAGACGCGGAGTCTTATTTTAATCCGGACCGCGCATTGTCGTCATTTCAATTTTTCCGCGCGGGGATTCCCGATCGATCATTAATGTCATGTCAATTCACTTATCGAATGCAAATGGAATAGAAAATCGTAAACAAGTTTCTTCTTCTCGTATTCGGTTCGTTCCACTTGACGTTTCGCTCCAATAAACGGACAGCTATAAATGTATATTAATACTGATTTGTTGGCCGTATCATTCATAAACCTGTGACACCCAAGACGCACGGAATTCCGATCCTACGCAGAAGCGTGAGTGGATGTAGATTCGGGTTTCGAAAAAGAGTGAACAATCGGCAGTCTGCGTTCTCTTCTATCAGAGATACATAAGTCACAATTAGATCAGTTCGAGATGTGCTGTATTTCTTATTTTAGCCCTTTCCCTTTCCTCCTTGATTTCGTTTTTCGGCAGATGCGTAGGCGGTAGACTTAGAACGGGGTGTCGATATCTTCGTATGGGAGATCAGCAAACATATACTAGAACGAAAAGGAGATAAAAAGGCAGGAGTCGAAGAAAGAAAGAGAGAATGAAAAATGTTAGACGAACTTCGACTGAAGAATGAAGTGCGGTGCGGTTCCACACTGATTTAACGTTCGTCTAATTACGGTTGTTGCCGCATCTGGCCCATATAACGCATAAATAATTACCACTTAGCTTCGTCGTTACGGCGCACTATTCGTTTCTGCGCTCGGCCAAGATTTATCATCCGAAAACGTTTGTCGTAGGCCGCCTTTAACCGTCGATAATTCATCATTAGGCGATAGATAATGAAGGGAAAAAAGACTACGGAAACTAAGAAAGGAAAAAATGGCGAGAAGTGATTCACGTTCGACGCGCCGCGAGGTGTCACGTAAAATCTTTATCGTGAGAGTCGCGATATAAATTAAGCCGTGATTTCATAACAACGCACCGCACGAGTGCTATCGCTTGAAATATTCTAAACAATTTTCATAATTCTCGTACATTATACCCGCGCGAGGACGCATATCGGGACGAAGCGCGGTGTCTCGGGCGTAAATATTTAGCGAACAATTACAGAGTGAATTTCAATAGGCTCGTAAAGTGGCGCCCATAACAGTGCGGATAAAAAGCTCGCATAACGCCCCTTTTTTTCCAATAAAACTTGTAAATAATTTACGCTACGCTTTAAGCGCAATTATAATGCCACAATGTTTCAGTCGTAAAGCCATTTTATCAACGTTGTAAACCGCGGCGAGGAAAGAAGCAACAATTATATTGGGACCACCCTCGCACGCCGAACGCCTCGGAATTAGAACCCATTAATTCCGGCCAATCGTTAATTTTTCTCGACAAGTCGATATCCCTTCGGGACGGCCGATCCGCTCATTTACGACGCCGAGCGGTTAACACGTTCTACGACGACGGTGTCTGTCCATTAAGGTATTTACTGCATATTATTACCTTTATTGTTCGATCGTTTACGATCCGCGATAATAAAATAATTATAACCCGGCGTCGTAAAATTTTACGGGAAAAGATCGCACTTGTCGGCCGATGCCGATTGTGCGTATCGGTCGGGACCTGTGGGAGACGACCTACCTGCTCTCGCGGCGCATCTCGGCCTATAAAGATAAGCAAATGGAGAGATCTCCCGAACCCACGACTTTCCGACTTTCCGATTCCTCCGAGTCAATCGACGCGAGCGACATCTACGCGTTCGTCCAGGAGTCGTTAAAAGCCGCTCGAACGGCCGACCAATAGCAAGCGATTAATTCCAATCGCCGTTCGCCTTTATTGAAGTCGTTTCGCACGAGGGCAGGCGCACTGTAAATAAACAATTTTTCTCGGCTCTGAATTCCGCCAGTTGTTATCTCAATTTCATTCATTTGTCCGCCTTCTTTGTTGCAGCCTCTTGCGCGGCCAATGAAGTTGTAATCCCGCGCTCGACGGTTTTATAACTTATTTATTTGATTCGCGTGATTGTTTGTAAGTGATACAAACAACACTGACAATTTCGCCCCGGCCATATAATGCGTCTAACGAACACCACAGGGGTGGGGGACGGAAGGTGGGCTAATGTCATAATGCGTGTCCGAGACGACCTTGCTCGTCAGGCCTTTGATTAGAGACTCTTCGTCAAATACGTAATGCGCTGGCTTCACGTGTGCGCCAATCTTTCTGATTTGCTTCTAATAAACACATAAAACCTTGCGGCAATCAGACGGGAATTACGACCATGTTATATAGATTCGATCGGGTGGAGAGTCAAGTAAATAACCTTACCATCTTTTAAGGGGATATAAACAACTGCGAAATAACTGGGGAAAGAAACAAGTCAACGGATTTGTAACGCTTGGAAGCTTCAATTCGTCTGCTTAATTTTTAAGCTTTCCATTTCCTTACGTATCAGCTGTATAAATAAACTGATATTTCGTTGAAAAATGACGCTTTTCACCAACTGCTCTACACTTGGACATTTATAACAAAACGGTGGAAAATAATTGCATATTGTGTGTAGCGAAATTCAGAAGCATTTCCAGGAGATGAATGCAGGAAGACAAAAAAACCGAACTTCGTGAGACAAAAAAAAAACCGAACATAATGTCCTTATGGGGCATTGAAATCTATCCTTCTTCTTTTAGTAGAAATCAACGGCAGAACTTAATAAGTACGTTGAAGGCCCGAGAGATAGAAGATAGCCGACGGATGATGCGAAAACTTTGGTATATTAGCTGCTTTGGCAATCCGGTGCTTTACGGGGATCTGACGGAAAACGGCTGAAACTTATAAAGCTTGTAATATATAAGATACCTACATTCGAGATGACTCGATGAGAAACTTGCGCGAATATAATATTTTCGAAGGAAAACTTTTTGCTTAATGACATTCAAATGAAATACGGGATCCTAATAATGCGAGAAATCCATTTTTATCGATCTTTTTTATTAAACTTGTTTTAGTAGGTGTTTTCTGCCTTTGTTGGTTTGAAACAACTTTTTTGTGTACATTGGAAATCAATTTATTTAAAAAGTTTTGGGCGTTTTGAATAGTATTACAATTCTAGCTGCCAATTCAAGTCCTGGTTATGATTCGGTGTTTTAAAACGTGTCGAAATTATTTGACAGGAAACAGATAAGAGTGTGCTTGACATTCTGGTCACGCAGTATGGGACACGCGTGCTTGTATGGTGTAATTATGGTGACGCGTGGGCTAAGAAGCCACTATATCAACGAAAGATGGCAAGAGTAGTGAACATTCATTAACTCCTTGCCGAAACGAAGCAGATGCGAGAGAAGAAATAAAGATGTAACTTCGTTTCTTCTATCTTTAAACTTCGAATGTTTTCAGCACATTATAAATGTTAATGTTATTACATACTGAAAATTGTGCACTAATAGATATCGATAGATACAATCTCCGAAGAAAAAAAATGAAAGGAAATATTAGTTATATCTCTCATAAAAATTACATTTTTTGAAAATCAACTTTCAATTATTAATTAATCACACGGATGACACTCGAAATTTATTTTAAAATAACACCTTCGGGCATAAAAAAAAAGATCGAACAATTTACTTGACATGTAAATTATTTTTCATTTGAATGTGTTGGTAATAAAATTTTTAATTGCATGACATGTGATGAAAATTTGACTAAAGCTCCCGACATTCGAGATATTGAAACAACAGACAGGATATTATCTTGGCGCTTAGTCGTTAATTGATCCAAATTATTCGACATCATAATAAACGAGTTCGTGGAAACAATCGCCACGAAAAAGTAATACAAAAAAGAACAGACATTTATCATATTCTCAAACATGAAATATCGTTTTCCAGAAATGTTGAGCTTGTATTTTATAAAAATTGTCAATATATCATTTTTTTAAGGAGAGATTAAGTTTCTTTCTTACGGATTATTTTGAGCTAATATAATATATGCGTAAAATTTAGCAGTCGCGTTTCATACTTTTGGCAATCATTCGGTAAATTTATCAATAAGTTTGGTTGAATTTTGACATTTTTATTTTAGAGCTGACAAAAACCTGTTGTTACAAAAACATAAGTTTAAAATGAGTTTTACAAAACATTTTCCACAACGGAATATAAATCTAAAATATTTTCATCTATCTTGGCTCTTATTCGACAAACAATAATCATAGTATGGTCAACGAATAAAACCATAGCAAATAAATTCAAGAAAAGAGTGGTTGACTTTGCGGAAATTTCACATTAAGCGTTCAAGTTTGGCGGAAATTTGGCATTAATAACGCGGTTATAAATGAAATCGGGATAAGTTTAGCCACTGAGGTGGGTGCAAGTTTGAAAGTGAATGCTCCCAGCTGGCTAAAAATTTCACTTTCGCAAAACGCTTTCGAACGATAACATGAAAAATTTCGTTAGCTTGCTTGTTAAAAAGCTTATTGCCCTTTTTAAGTTATGCACAAGTCTATCCTTTTCTAGTAAAATTTAAATATAAACATTTGTGACTTTTAACGAGCTCTTAATAAATTCATTAATTCGTACCACGAGCAATATTATTATTATCAAATAAATAATGGAGAAATCTGTAAAATATTTTTATTTTTATAAAAATGTCAATTCAAAAAAATAAATCAAGATATACAAAAAATTAGAAATCCTAATCTTTTTGTATAGGCGGTACAGTATTCATTACCATAATAATATGCAATATATGTATGTGTTCATATTAAAGAAAAAAAATGTAACACTACAAAAGAAAAGTGTTAAGTATAATGCGTCTCTGATTTACACTCGAGTACCTCAGAAATCGAGTATAAATCACAGTGGCCGATTTTCTCAATTCGAACGTCGTGTTCGCATCCAAAGACCGATCTCGGCGGCGCTGAAGCTTTTGTCACAGTCGGCGATGTTAATCCATACAGATTACGATCTATTAGTTATGTTAGCGTCTCGTGTTAACGAGTGTAATAACAGCGCACGCTATCTACGTGTCATTTAACTCCGACACCCTCGCATCATCGATGATCTCATGCATCGCGACCGACTCGACATCGCTTAATTGTTTGTTATCATTGCCAAGCGCGCGTGCTATTGAAATTAATGTTAATCCGCCTGAATCAACATGAGCTTATATGTGTGCTCTCATAAAACCTACTTCCGGCGTGTGAAACGCTTGATGGAATTAAACCACTTACTTGTTCAAGTACTGACTACTCGACGATTGCAGATGCACTCGAACCTACACGTAGCCACAGTGTTTACCAGTTACGGCGTCATTTTTCCGTTCGACCGTATCACATGTACGACAATTCAATTCAATAATTCGTCCCATGAATGCCAATTAAGTACTAATTAAATTGTCTTGTGCGACGCGTTGTTCAGTGAAAAATCGTATCAACTGAAATTGCATGCTTCCGGTTATCCAAACGACTTACAAGTGTCAATTTAAAACTACGGGAATGGCACATTATTTTTGTCACAACGTGCTGTTGAATTTTACGCAAATATTTTACAGTTGACAGAAAATGACTCTGGACAGTTCAAGTCAGTGACAGATCTTGATCGATTGGAATGATGATTGAAAAAATTCGGTAATAAATTTGCAAAAACAAGATTCATTGAAATTGTTTTTATATTTTTATACTGCATCCTTAGGACAAAACTTCATTGTATTCAATTTTAAATTAATACAAAGAAAAAGCATCGTAGTAGCCTCATAAATAATGATAATACTCTTAATAGACATTTTCATGAGTTTTTTTTTTGGCGTGTTCATTACTTTATTCAACAACTAGATATTTAAAAAGAGATTGGTCAAGTTAATGGCCAAAAAAATTACTGACAAAAACTTTGCCGTTTGAAAATGTACATTTCCACTAGTGACCACCTCTTTGTCAATTTCACAAGTTTCTCGTTAGTGAAGATATTAATTAAACTGATAGGGTGGAATGGCAGGCGGAAGCTTATCGCTTGGTTGATTCCTCTCAAGAGACGAATATAAATAAATAAAGGTCCGAAGCGTCGCGTTATGTTAATTGGGGCGTTGTCTCAGGTGAGCCCGCGCCTAGTCTCATTAGACGATCGCTATCGAACGACCACGTAACGTTTATTTTACAACCAACCATTAATTCGATGCTTCGTTTCAAGGACCATTCATTTTCAAATTGCAATAAAAACCGGGTCGTTTTATTGAATAAACGAGTTTGAGAAATTCAAACAGAATTTTCAATAAATGTAAAATAAAATATTTCAATTTGGAAATATGATTCGAACAGAATGAGGTAATATACATTAGTTACAAATGTGCAATCATTGCAATAATCAAAGAAACAAAAGAATTGATTTGTAGGAAAGTTTATAAAAAATCCTATCGATTCTGCTACATACTGTAGATCTAATCAAATTATGACAGATAATTCTGACTTGAACTACAAATTAATGGTTCTTTGATTACACATTAACATAATGTATTACTAAAACAAATTTCAAGTTGGCTTATACTGAATAACTGATTCATAATTTTTGCCACACAAAAATTGTTTGGACAAATTTCACTGTTTCTCGGAAAATTCTCTTGAAATTCAGTTCAGCAGTGTTATTAGCCGATTAAAGCATCTTTATGAAATCTGGTGGGCTTTTTTCAATTTGTAATTAAGAATCCAGGTTTGCGCAAAAGTCAGTTTGCAACTTTTCTGTTCCTTGTTAACACTTGGTGTTCAGCGTCAAATCGAGATGTCGGACATTCATCATCAGCCTGAGGGTCCCTTGTACAGCACTCCTGTACGGAACAAAAATGACACAAAATGCTCGTTACTACCTAGCCTTGTCCACGATTCTTGGAGCAACCCATCCCACGTTGCTCCTCATCTCCGGCATTATTTATATGACCATTGTGCTTGTAAACTGCCGTAAATCAGGTTAATTAAATCGTTGAGTTCGTACAAGTTCTTCTATTTCGAGGTAGCTTTGGTGAATCATCGCGTCGTCGCGATGAATTTCTCAGGGAGCAAAAGGAAAATAAAAAGTGAGTTTACAAGATGTCAACAACGGCGAATAAAAAAGATTTATACGTGGCGCGCTTTTTCGTCGGTTAAACTACGTGGCCGATCCGTTTCGCGCTTTGCATATAATAACGCGTACGTTTTACTTTTCGCCACGTAAAAGCCCATTCCCTTTAAATTACAATTCATTCGATTGTTTATCTCAATGTAGTACAAAGTGTAGCTAATGTGAGTTACTGCTTCGCCGAAAAAATACGTTACTCCATTCTCACAAATATGTTTGTCGTAAATATCGACGAAGCTGTTCGTCATAAAAGTGTTTCTTTTTTTCGTTTTTTTTTTTTCGGTTGTACCACATTCGTTCATGGTTCAATTTAATTTCTAAAGTAAAAAAGTCACCGAGTCCTTTGGCAGAACAAAAAAATCTTGCCACCTCGAAAATCTTTATTGTGCGCAACATGTGTTGGCGCAGCAAAACGTATCTCTTGTAAAAACATAAGTTATATTGCGTTTATCTCCTACTTCCGGTGCCGAGTGTCAATATTTCAAGCCCGTCGCTGAAAACAGACGGGGGACAATTAGTGCACGGGGTCGTTCAAATATTTATCGACAATTACAAAAATTTCTTTTAACAGTCGTGCTTGATTTAATGCTTTAAGACGAATCACGTTAAGTTGATTGTATCAAGAGTTCTATGCAAAGAAATTTATTAGCAATTAAAATCTTTCCTTTACGCGCTTTCGGTGCTGTTATCTTATCGTTGCTCTAGTATTTCGACATCGAAATTAACATCGTCTATGTTTTACGAGCCCGGTCGAAACAAATAAAAAAGTAAAGGTATATTGTTTTCATTTTTTTTATCACTATTGCGATAATTTTTGGTCCCATACGACAGCAGGAGAGACTTTGTGCGACGACATTTAAATTTACTTTTAACAAACGTACTCATTCCTCTCTTTTTTCACATTTGCCTTTATTTTAATTATGAGATACACGCGCAATATGATTGTTTTAATGTTAAACGTCGTTAGTTGCAAAAGTCGACTTTTAAATTCAATATTTTGTACTATTACGCTTGAAATAATTATATTTCCAAACGAATGACTCGTATTTACAAATCTATTTAATTTCTACATTAACAAAGTACAAACGAGATAAAAGAGTTTAATTATTTATTAACTTTTTCAATTCTGCAACATCGTTACATTACAAAACGTTTATATTTTATTAGCTGGTCTGTTTTTTCAAACAGTCATTGAATATATATATAAAAGCATTCGTACATTGAACAACCAATTATCAAACAAAATTGTACTCGATCGTTAAATTCAAAAAATCAAGAATTACTATTCCAAAAGTCATTAACGTTACAAATTAAACATCATCATCTAAACTTTTACAAACGATAAATTACAATTTCACTTACAAGTTATGAAAATTGAAAAATGTTTAACGCATAAAATAGCAGTATTAACAAACGAATGATTAATTAGTGAAAAGTGAAAGGCTCGTATTTATTCGCGCACGCTGCTCGGTGAAATTAGTTGCAAAGGCAAACAAAATGCCCCGAAATAACGGCGCAGCGAGGCCGGCCGCCTGGCGTAATACCTTAAAGAAACACATGTTGCACACTCCGTATGCATACGGCCAAAAAGCATTGATTCTCTACTCAATTAAAGTTGTGTACAAACATACAATCGCGTACATAAATACGGCGCGAGTATTTTGGACGTCGGTGAATTTGCATTCGGCAGAAGCGACGTCTGCGACGCCGGGCGTTGGTGTTAGTCGAGTTTGGCGCGCGCGGTGGGAGGGGTGTTGCGGAGTGGGGCGTGACTCTCACACCGCTCTGACGTGGGTGTCTGCGGTGTTGCTCCGTTAGCTGTGTGCGCGCGTACGTGTGACGCCGGACACAATGGCTCGGAGGGTCTCGGGAGTTTCTCGTGCGATGTTTTACGGCCGCGATCAGCCGTGGAAGTATGAAGTGTCGATAGAGCGAGGCAGAAGCGAAGCGGCGAAGATCAAAGGCCCGTTGGAGGCCGCGTGGTAGCCCGAGACAGTTTCTCGCGGCGTCTCGCTCGCGCCGCCGCGCGCCGCCCGAGCGCCCTCTCGCTCGGCCGGCCGTTCCTTTCTGCGTTTCCTGCAAACCGCTCTACCTCCTTCCGTCCCGCCGATACCAGTGCCCGCTGTGTCCATCACCTCCGCACCCTTCGCTCTTTTCGCTATCGACGTTTAGACCTTTAGGGCTCTCTCCACTTCTTTAATCTCTCCACTTTTAAGCTTCGCGGGATTATACTTACCCGCGATATTCGTGTTTCTGCGGATACATCACGACTCGACTGTTACGCCAACATAAAATGACCGCTGAAGGAAGATCTGTTGCTGCAACTTTTACGACTTTGCGGCATCCATTATGTATAAATATATATTACTCGTTTTCTAATACGCATATCAAAATCGAGCGGTCGAGGCATATTTCGTTTATTCTTGGGCACATCAACGTGCAAAGTTTAAGGTTAAAATAGAAAAATTGTATAGTAAAAGGAAGCTAAGTGAAATGACAATGAGGAAGAAACATTACTTTGTGCCCTAAAATCAATCTCTCAGTCTGGAAGCGTACGTCAAGCAGCTTGATCTCGTCGCAGTCTGCGTATCACGATTTCGTGGATACATTGCGCATCCACGTGGCCAAGGATTGCCGAAGCATGTCAGCCAGTTAGTATCCAGAGCGATCTCGAGCGTGACTTAATTCGCAAAGCCCGCCTACCGACGTGGCCGAAATTCGTCGAAAATTGTGACGTATTGAACGGTTAAGTTAGCGACAGCGGCGGCGGTCTTTTCAAAAGTACAGGCATCCGCGTTATCGAGATGAAAAACTCGTTACTAGTAATAAAAGCCCTCGTAAGCGGAGCAAACTGCGGGCCAGATTTCGGGGAAAGGGTTACGCGAGACGCTCGGTCAGGCGTGTTTCGTGGCCAAGCCGTGAACCGTGAACCGAGCGCGGTGCTGCGCAGTGTCTGCCGACAGAATACGAGTCGAGAAGCGCACCTCGGCCTACGTTCGAGGCGACCATTCACAATTACAATAAAAGGCGTTTCGCGAGAAAGAAAGCGAGCGCGCGTCTGGTGAAAGGCACGCGCGAGAAGAGGACGCCCTGCGAGGAAGGTCCCGTGACTACGAAGGAATAATTTTAATTTAAACAAATGGTCAGCGGGGCGGCGTCTTTGTCCGTGTCTGGTATTATTTATGCGCGACCACGAAGAGCACACGTGCGCCTCTGTGTCATCGGTGCGGACGCGTACGTTGAGCTCGTGTCGTGTCAACGTTTCCCAACGCCGACCAGGTATTATGCCGGCGTCGCGTATTTGTATTATCGAGAGTAATCACGTCTGAGGAAATGTCGCGATTTAAGCCAAACACCTTATGCAATTTGAGTAAAGTTGCGTTAATTGTTAATCTTTGGACTTTCCCGAGTTCGTTTTCTCTGCGATGTCATTCTGCATGAGAAGAAATTCAGTCAGGTGTTTGATTTTTTTTTTTTTTTTTTTTTAATACAAGCATTACTGAAAAGAAATTGAAAATTTGTTTGTAAACAATGAATTATTTGTTAAGAGTAAGTTTAAGAAATTCACACAAGAAGTCGTTTATTACACAAAACTGTATAATATTATTAAATAAGGTGAACATTTAAAGGTTACGATTTTCTATCTTGTTCGATACTACTCAATAGTGTGCTAAAAACGTCTCGGTCGTTTTCAAGTTTTTACTTATAAATTATTCATTGATTTTGATATTTTTTATGATGCTATAAAAATAATAAATGTTCGATTAATAATTAAAAGGAAAAAAAATATATCACTGATAACAAACTGTCTCGTCGAAAGCATAATGCATTCGCGATTTTCCACAATAAATTCCAACGACAAATCTGTAATACAAAAGTTGAAAAGAACGTTATACATAGACTTGCAAAGTTTTGTATGTTGCACGTAACGCGCTCGCTGAATATACTTTATTTGCCCTTCGGAGATACAACCTATAACATTGTACGATGCCATAGCAGTGTCTATAATTAAGCTATAAGATACTTGTATTGGTTTTACTAATTTTTATGGCGATGCGTCGTAAATTCTTAAGAGCCGCGCCGCAATTACAGTTCGCGCATGATTTATGGAATGTGCGTCGCGTATTCCAGTAATCGAAAATTTTAATTAAGTTTTAAAATGTGAAATACACCGATCTTACGTACGGCGTGGCCAAGTGGGAAGGATTTTTACAGTGTTTTTCTGCGTCAAGGTAATTACAAATTAAGCATAATGAAATATATAATTCAAATTTGTTTGTTTTGTTCCGGGGAAATAGTAATTTTATTAGCAATAAATTATTTAAACAAGTGTATGTAATGGGATGTTTCTGGCTAAAAGACACATTACCTCGCACATATAAGCGAATTTTAATACGTAATATTTTATTTCGGTATTTTTTAATTACGCTACGCTAGTAATTAACGTGTCTAATGTAGAAAGTTTTTAAAAATGAATCACACGTTAACATTGATGTTTTTAATTAATATAATCCCAGTCGTGTTTGTTTGTTTGCTTTTTCGTTTTTTCATCATTCGTTACCACTGTGTGCGTTCATTGTTCCTTGACTTTCGAAACACGCAAATAATTTAATTTCTACGATCGCAGCGAAAGAAAGAAGCTATTGTTTGACAAATGCCTTCATCAGAAAGCAATTGGATTTCCCTGGCAAGAAGTGGTGCTCGATATATTTCATCGCGAGATTCACAACTCAATCAATAAACCCACACATGGCTCGAAGAAGTTGATGTATGCGAAGCAATGTTCTCAATAATAATCAGATCGAATTCAAAACGGGGCCTTTGTTGTTTCGGCTACGAAACGCGCAAAGAAAATAGCCACCTCGTCAACACGTGTTCGCTCTTGAAAGGATTGGAGCGTTTCTCGGAAGAGGCAATAAATTCATTTGGAATCAGCGAGATTGATCAATAAAGAAATTGATTGACGGATCGGTGAGATACCACCGCGCATCCGTTATTTCGCATCTCCCTTTCGTCTTGTGAGAAAACGTTCAATTAAGGGATATTTCGATTTCGACGACAGATCTCAACAACGGCCGCTATAAAAGCCATCGAATCGCTTCCAGGATCCGGTTGAGCTGCCTGGATCTTTTTATAATGTTATCGATAGTGCGACGATCGGTATCGCGGGTCGATTTAGAGGCTCAGAAGCGTCGGCCTTATAAGACGACTTTATTCGTACGCAAAGCCGAAAATGCTTCGTGACGCGGCTAAAAAAGCACAGCTAAATATTGAGTCGCAGCTTCGTGATAAATCGGCGTTTCGAGGCAGGTGAATTATCGGCGCGATAAAACTCAACGTCCTTGGACCTCGGCGGCCGTGCGTTATTGGGCGAACGGGGCCTAATGTATTGGAATTAGGTACGCTATCTGCCGATCGAGCCTTTCGGATTTTTAATTTGCCGAAAGACACGACCGGCCGGCTCGTGCAAAAAGCTGCGCATAATGATCTCGTTCGGCGCAATCGGCTTAATGATCGAGTCGGATTTTGCACGCGATCGAACAAGTGATTGGCCGGCTTTTTACCGGCCCGGAACGTCACTTTTATTGGCCGTTAATACAAATTTCTTGCATGTTACTTTCAGGCCCGTCGTTTCGGGCGGTAATCAATGAAGGACAATTGCGAATAGCCTTCCTTGATTATCTTTAATTAAGCTTCACCGGGGACAAAGCGATGATTAATGGAACGGTAGCCGGACGATCGGATTCCGATACTTTTTAATCAAACGCCTTGCCGGGCTCCTGACAGGCAATATCACATTTTTCTTTTCATCAATCCTTATTACGTCATTCAAATTTAATAGATCCCGGGCTCGAGATAATCGCGGCCTCCGACGCGCGTCGATATAACGAGCGTTTTCAATTTTGCCGGCATTATCGATTTCCAGTTCATATAATTTTGGCCGCCACGATAAGAATGTTCGATCTTGTAATGTAAGTTACAGGTCTGATCTTATCGGGCTCCCATCTTGTGCCATTTATTCTTGCCGCTATTTTAAACATAAATCTTGTGATAGGTGAATACGATTGTACGCGATTCTTTAAGGTGATACCTATTCACGATCGATTGGCGGTATTCCCTCAACAACGATTCGTTAAGGAATGGTTATGCGGAAGGTGAAAAATACGCGTCCAGGTCGAAGGCATTTTTCTTTTCTCACGCCATCGTTCGGTTAATTTATTCTTCTCGGCAACGCGTGTGTCATTGATAAAACGCAATAACTGTGTTAAAGGACTTCCGAAAAACATTCCTTTTTTTATTACTGAAGCGTCTGTGAGTCAGATATATTTTTTTATATTAATTTTGTTTAATTGCAAAAAATGAAAACCGATTACAAATGTTTAGTTCAGGGAATTAAAAGTTTGTCTAAAACAGTCGTTTCAGTATAAGTGTATGTTTTGCATATTGACATTTGTTTATCATTTGATAAATGTTTTGAAATGTCTGTGCTGTTAAGTGAATATGCATGTACGACGAGTTTTGTGTGTGCGGCCCTGGTACGCGTGTTGTTTCACATACATAAGCTCTTAATATACTTACCAATATCCACACGTATTACTGCAAGTGCATATACATGCGCAGACATTCACATGCGCGATCACGCAAGCATAACAATACACGCGTATACATTTAACAGAAGACATACATTCTTAAATGTCGAAAATGCACCCTTGACATTAAATTACTATAATTTCGTTGAAAGTAATAAATTCAAGAAATACGACATAAGAATTTACATAAAAAGTCGCAATTAAATGTTTTTATGGGAACAAAAACTACATTTTTTTGTTTTTGTACGTCGAATAATTTTATTTATAAATTCCAAAGTGTTTGTCATATTTTTTTATAAAAATTATAAGCTAAAAGGTTATTTTAATTAAATAAAAATGAATCATATTTTTGATCTGATACATAATGGGGACAAATTTACGCTTTTTCTTGTTCTCTGTCAGTTTTGTTGTACAAATCATAACAGATTGATAGTAGTCATGAAATGTAAATGCAAAACTAAACTTCTGCACGTATACGTTTGCTTGAATTATGCATCAAATTATCTGATTGAATCATCATAGAAGTATAGAAAATACACATAGCTGTAATGGCCGGGTTGAATGATTAATTAATGATCTTTATACATTGTACTATTGCTTAACATTGGTTTTCTTTGACTGTCCATGATGTGATATTGCACATTTGTTAAGAAACTGCATGTCAAACTATGCCATCGATCAATATTAAATGATAACTACCGCATAACGCAAGCGACAACGTATCATAATACACTATACAGAGTACATTTCAACTTTATCGTAATCAATTTTAAATCGTAGATTTTGTAAACAATTTCGTTTGATTAAATTCCAAAATTACGTTAGAATAAAATCAGAATTTCTTCACAGTATTTCGTTCTCTCAATGAAGTCGTTAACAACGTTAATCAATGTTGCAACTGAAATTGAGTGGCATTATTGAAAATTCGCAACGCAAAGACGTCGTTACTGCGCGCTTCAACTATCAACTATAGAATCGTAGTATCGACAAGTAGCGCCGATTAATTGTCGATGAACAATTTTAGCCGCGGGATCGATGTTGCGTTCGACTTTTCTGGCGCGAGCCGCGCCGTCTTGTGGCGCTCGGGCCGCCTTGCTGATTACTTTTCCACGATTGCATATTCAAAGGATTGACTTGATTGCGCGACTGCCGCGGGTCGGCGCGCGTTTTATAACCGTCGGATCGGTCGTTAGGCGAAGATGCGGATACATTTTTTGCAAAGCGTTTCTCATCTCGGCGGCGCATTACCGTAGGAGCCGGGCGATGCGAGCGACGCAAGCCGAGCGTTTCGCGAAGCGAGGAAAAATGCTGCTCCGCCGTGCCACGACCGCAGCATTTTTGTCCTTACGAAATTATGTATTCCGCAGGCCTCCACCATATCTCTCAAAGCATAACAAGTTCCCCCCGCGACCTTTTCCCGTCCGGCGAAAGATATCCGCCGTCCTTCTCGGCGTTCTCCTTCGGGCATCGATGCACCCACACGGCCGCTCGTATGACCACGTCCGTCCGTCCATCATTCCCCCGGACCCGGGCCCCGCTTATTCGCATAAATGTTAAACGCTGAAATCAAATATACCAGCGCGACATCCTATATCGGATATTGGACGGCGCGCGCATATATATTCGCTTTAATGCTACATTCATTAACGAATCTTCTGTTGTATAATGCTGACTGAAGGATTTGTAAATTATCGTTAATGAAGTTGTCCCGGGAAACGGAGTATCTTTTTAACATCTGAATTATATTTTTGACGAGGAATAAGTTATTTGTGGAAAAGACGTACACGGCGAATAAAGTCCCGGCGATACTATCTCTACGCTCGGATCGCCACGTCATCAAACTTTCGGCTAAAGGACGATATCGGCCTGAATAACGAATGATTTTCGTTGCTCGGCTCGTGATGATCGAGCTCCGGTATTTTCCGTCGCTACAACAACGAGCAATCGAATGTGTTCTTTCTTTCTTTTTACTTTAAATTTGCACACTCACGAATAATGCACGTTCGAAGTAAGTGGTTTCATAAACGTGACACTTTATTTTATGTAACGGTCGTGACATCACATTTTTCCAAGTTTCAATAAATTAGAAGGTAGGTCATTTGTTGCAAATGCTTAAAGACTTCTTAGGAAGTAAAATCAATTTTTTTCATCGGTTTAACAATATTTTCGGTATCGAACAATTATTAATTTGCAAAAACATTGAATATTTATTTCCTATTCTCGGAATCTAATCGTGTAAAAATTATAATCTAAAAGAGGTGAAAACAAATTAGTTTTATATAAGTGGATTATTTTTATTATAAACGAATTCTTTTTTAGTAATAGGATTTTTTTAAAAATGTTCAATGTTTTCATCAACAAACGCACGTTTCACTTTTTTGCAACTCAATTTACATGTATGTTATTTTGAATGTATTAATATAGATATTTCATTGTTCTTTTTAAACATGGTCAGAAATGGGTTTGAAAAATCAAACATCATCGATACTATATCCCAATAAATATCGCTTTTACATTCCCAATTATAACAATTTATATATTATGCCATTGTAACTTTTTTTGATTTTATTGATTGGAGTATATTAAATTTTATTTCCCTATTAAATTATTTTGTGCTATACTGAGGATAGACAACAAGTCAGATGCCGCTGAAATTTAAACTCATCGGTATAAAAAAACGAAAATACATCTGACAGTCCATTTCCCATCGTAAAGCAATAGAACCCATAAAATACTAAATCAATTCAAAAAATTGTCACGTTTTATAAAATTTGCATTTCCAAATCTTCGACTTGATACAAATCTACAATCAAAACATCTCGGGGCATAAATAATCGAATGCCACTTACCAGAGGATAACTGTTTCAAAGACAATTTCCATAAACATCTCGTCTTCTGGAAATCTCGAGAATCTTTTTTTATCTAGCTGTGCCATTCATCCCCCTCCTCCCTTGGCCGTCTCGCGAGCGCCCTCTGCCATTTTTACTCTCGCCTGAAAGCCTTTGCGCATCAAAACTCGGCACGGAACAGAAGGATTTCCGTCTCTGTCGACCAGCGCACTCGTCTTCGCCCCACTCTTTTTGCCTCTTCTCTATCTCCGTCAGTCCCACGCATAGTTGAGATCCCTAACTGATTTTAGTGGTTTCTCTTTGACTTTTTGACGTTTTACAAGGGCCGACAGGTATTCAAATACTTCTGTAACCGCGCACGGGCTGCCCCGCCAGCTTTATAACTAACCTCGGCTAACCCGAGGCCTAGCCCCGTAACCTTGCTTCGGAGAAAAAGAAGATTGGTTACCAAGTGGAATGGACAAAGAGGAGAATCGCCATCATGGCTGCAATAACTGCTACCAATTACGTTCTCCCATACATACGTCTGTTGCATTCGTATCGATTACTATTGTTTATACTTGTGCGTCCAAGAAATTTCGCCTAATTACAATAAAATATTAAACTTACTTGAAAATCAGATCAACAGGTTAACTACGTTACTAAATAATTATCCATTAACTTTCAAAATAAAAAAAAAAAATTATAAACATGGTTTAAAATACTACCAAAATACTAACACTGCAGCTTCAGAAGTGATAATGTGTGACTATAGTGATTATTTATTTAGTTTGATTCTGTTATTAAACAAAATATATTTAATTTGGTCTTTTATTTTAATAGATTTTTTTTCATAGGGAATTTAAAGATACTATTTTAGTAAATGTCCATATGATGCAGAGATATCTAAAATTAAACGAAATATTGTGATTGAAAATACTTAGCATTGTAAAATGTGCGGTATAATATTACAAAACGTTGAGAAATGGTGTCCGCATGAATGCCCACAGATGTGACGTATAAAAAGAGGATTCCATTTTACGTAGTAGGATTGCCTCTATTTTCCATTCGATTTCCGATAACTCCGCCTCTCGTTATATGGATATTGCACCATCAACTAGAACCTCCCACCACTGTACCTGACTTATCCCTTCCAGGTAGAGCTGTACGTAAGGATCCATGATTGCAATATCTGTACACGCACAGTGCAGCTTGCGCTCCTTCGCGTCGCCGTAAACACTCCACCTCGAGATGCCTCCGAAAAATCGTCTGCCATCTTTTCTCTTGTCAAGCAGCCTTAATAGAATCAATCTCCGTGCAATTATCGTCAATCATATCGGCTGATTCTCATGAAACAACGTAATCAGCAGACCATTTTGCTTCTTTATAATACGGCGCTGTGAATTTTCCTTTATACCGACTGATGAAATAATTCCTCGTATTTTTTTATGTAACATTGTCATCATCTTGATTCACATAATCCTTGATTTGTTAATAAAAATATTAAAATGCAAATAATGCCATTAGCTAAAAATCAGATTTAATCGATTTTATTGAAGTCTTCTTTGTGGTCGAAAGGATCATCCTTGATTGCTGAACCGTGCATGTCATAAATCGATATTTCTCCGGAGCCGTAATCTTCGAAATGCGAAACAAATATGTTACGTTGGGCTCGTGGGAGTGTGACGAAATTTCAATCGAGATTTATAGGCGGGTATCGAGTATCCGAGGCCCGGTCGAAAAGTTGGATCGAATCCGCTATGGAAATGTGAAACCGATCGGACAGAGGTCAAGCGCGCATTATAATTATCGTCGTGTTCAGGACACGAATGCCAGGCGAATCGTGGATTCGGGTACCGGGCCGTTTATGGCGTTGGCACCCATGCTACGAGTTATGATATTGTTGCGACTTCTTCTCGGAAACCGCTGGCCGATCGTTGGCTCGGATAAACAGAGGTACCTGCCTCCCTCTTTGTCGCAACACGTGTCCTCGTGTACAGCGTGGCCGTTCTTTCCTCCTACCGCGGGATCGCATGCTTTTTATTTCTTCATTTCGTTTGCTTGCGCCTTTATGAGTATCTAACTTCTTCATTAGTTGTGTACTTCGGCAAGGCCGTATC
>JABFOV010000864.1:6223-30722 GCA_022817685.1 Aradophagus sp. ZL-2020
AAAAAAAAAAAATTAAAACACTGCTACATATTTGAATACGACTAACAAAATTTTATTCAAAATGCCTATATTTATGAAATCCCAATTTACTTCTTAAAAACACAAAACTGTGAAAAACGATTTTCTTTTTTAATCTGATTGATTTCGTGAAAAATCTCTTCGAACCCAGTCAAAAATCGTTCGTAGTTGGCGTCTAGATAGACACGAGCATTTCTGAACCATTTACAATTGTTATCTCGGGGAATTTCATCAAGCAGAAACCAGTGATCGGAAATAAAATTGGTCGGCCGAACGTCGGTGCTCGAGGCCGCGCGTCGTTGGTATCGCGGGTCCATTGAGGGGGAACAAAAGGAGTGGCCCGGTGGCGCGATTCGGCCTCGGCGATGGCGACGATATCGTCGACGTAACGTAACGTAACGTCTCGAGAGCAAAGACTCGACGTAATGGTGGAAGTAAGTAGAAAAGTGGGCAGCTAACACGGCGGGGCGGGGGCGAAATACGTACGCTGCTCGTCGATGCGACTCTCCATCGGGCCGCCGGTGAAGCGTGTTAAAGTGGAGTGTTCAGTCAATAACCTCGAGCTTCCGGGCGGAGCGAGGCGCTGCACTCCGAGAGGGTTGTCATTCGGACCGAAAGCTCCTCTGACTTTACGACGTTATCGCCTGAGTGCATTTAGCTCTGGACAGTGAAACATATCGAATGTCCCGACCCGAGCCCGGGTTCTTATGCACGCAGACCTTATCTTATTTATAAGAAAATTCGAGAAATAAACCTCACGAAGCCGTTACCACTCGCTTCTCGTTTCGTTACCGACGGAGCGTCGTCAATGGAATTGTCCGTCACGTCGCGAACCTCGAAACGAAGGCAAATCTGCTGGGTTTCATTATACAAACTTTTACTTTCGATCCTATGACTTGTGCAGTTCGCACGACTCGCAATGACAATGGCCAAAAGAGAGAAAGAAGTGCAAGGTGAAATGGTACAGACTGAAATGTCGGAAGTCGGTTGAAACTTTTTCAGATACACTTCTTTGTTTCGTATTTATATGGGAGAATTCGAATTCATGAAATGACGCTTTCAATATTGTGAGAATTGTAAATTAATAAAAGCAAGTCAGTAGAATATACGTTGATTCAACGTTGAAGTAAAATTATGGAATAGTTGAATCATTTTTAACTTTAAATCGACGTTTATTCCACTTGATCAATCTTTTAGAAAAGTTACCTTTTAAATGAATATTATTACCATTTACTTTTCTCATTTCGCAGACATGTTGTGCTTTAGAAGAAAAATACAGTAAAAATATTTCAATAATTTAATCGCATTATGAAATTGTATTTCATAGCATTTTACGAAAGCTCCTAATTAAAATTCTTTTGTACATTCTAGCATTTATTCAGAATGAAAATTGTACGCGAGAAAAAAGAAAACGAAATTAAATATTTAAGCAAGTTTGCCAGAGAATTCACCAACGTTTTAGTTTTATGTTTACCAAATAAGGTCACAGGGCAAAGGGTGAAATTTTAAATAATGAAAATCTTCAATCTTACTTACTTACTTTTATGAAAAATATATACACTATGCCTTGTCAAAATTAAATTATAATACGAAAACTTTCCATGTATTTTTCAAAATTCACAACGCTAGAGGAAGAGAACACTGTGACTAAATGTATTCGAGGTAAAAAATTAACGCAAAGCGCACGAGTAAAACCTTGCTGCCTTGGTTCTTGCATGTCAAAGAGCATCTTGACTCGACAATGTGGAAACCAGAAGCACGTATTTAAGATGAAACAATTGGTGATTTAATACCCTTCTCTCGTTGTGCCAAGCATAAATGTTAAACTCTTAATAAATAATTAAATTCATCTAATACTTTTAATGAATTATTCATTTATAATTACGTTATAAATAGTACATATCAATTATAAATGATTATAAGAGTATGGTGTGATAAACTGAAATTTAACAATAACTATTATAATATAATTTTAATTAAGTTTCATTAAACGCGGAAACCCCAATGATTAAAAAAATTCGATTACAAAATACCGTAAGTCAACAAGTCAGATGTCTCGTGGCTCTCTGAAACTTCATTGTTGCTTCAATGATTAGTAACACCAATCTGTAGCGTGTCAAGTTCTAAACACCAAAGCATCTTCCGAATGCTCTTGTGTGCCAAGCTTGTACCAAGACAACAAGATTGGTCTTCAAGTCCGGCAAAGAAAGTTACAACAGGATTTCTACTCGTTAGAGACCACTACAAATGCCGCGCAAGAAAAAGATCGTTTCAAAACAAACGACAAGCTTCGCACCACAGAAAGCTTCTCAGGATAAACCTGCGAAATTGCAAAATTCGATTGCCAAGGAAAAAGTTTTAGTAAAATTAATTTAAGATTAGAAAAGATAAACTTCAGATTTATGCCGTTCTTTCAAATTGCAGTAAAAACGATGACGAAATTATTTATTAAATGTTGAAATCGTTGTTTTTATAATAGAAATGATCTCACTTACAAATTACGAAATAGTTTGTCCGTGTTACCACGAGGTTAACGTTTAATTTTGTTTTTTTACTTTCGGTGTGTACAGTTCAAAAAGACACGATTATAATTCATTTCAGCTGACATGCTAATTTCATATTATTTTTCCATTTCGGGGTTGAATAAGGAGGAACCGTGAGCGGTTTGATTAATGAAGGAGTCTAAATGAATGACACAGGTATCCGAGAATTTAACATTTTGAACTAGTTCGACTCATCTGTTTAATGATAACTTCGCTGGTGTTGATTATTTGCCGAGCGCAGACAGTGTCCAATTGTTCTCGAGGAAAATTCATGAGACTGAAACGCCAACAACTGAAGACACATCTACCAACTCGTTGAAGTCCGAAAAGATAATAATTAGAACCGGACAGTATTCGGTAATTACAGTGGCGAATGTGAATAATGTCACGGTGGATGAAAGGATTTTTCTTGTTCCAAGACAAGGCGATTGCGAGGACGTGCAATTTATTGCTCAGCTAAAAGGAGAAAACACTTTCACTTGATCCTGATGACAAAGCGCAATTATAATGTAGTAAAAATCCGGTATACACTGAGAGAAATAGACTGTTAGACAAACAGTACTTACTGTTATGCTAACAGTCTTGACTGTACAGTCTGACTGTTGAAAATAAACTGTTACAGTAACAGTCTAGACTGTGCATTCGTCCACCGACTCCATTGTGTTATGCCGCTATAACGATTATATCGCTTTTGCAATGAAAAGAACATAACCTCAATTTAACAGTCAAGACTGTACAGTCGTAGACTGTGATTTATTACAGTCGAAGACTGTTTACGAAACAGTTCAAACTGTCTACATAACTTGTCTATTTTTCTCAGTGTAGAATTCAACATTAATAGGAATGTATACATTCCGATCGATTTAATAAAGTAATTTGATGTTAACGAAAGTATAGAAAAATAGTGTTTTTAATTTAATAAACAGTTTTTTTAATTAACAATCAAAAATTTACATTGGATTAATAAAATTTTGAATGTTATAAAACATAATTCGAAAAGAAAATAAACATACGAGCTTACAAATTACAAAAAAAAATAGTGATGGCGGGGGGGAAAATGTTCTTGAAATAGTTTAGTTTAGTTATTACCATATAAAATGGATTCGACTTTTGATTAAGTGAATTTTATTTAATGACGGTACAGTATGATAACCTGCTGAAACAAAGTTCCAAGTACTTCGGTAGGATCACACGTTTGTAGTGCACATCTCCATAACAGACAATGCCGGTCTCACGGACAATATGATGTTAATAACTCATGCACTTTATAAATTTATATCGGTATTACCTGTGTCCTTTATGCCCTCGCAGATTCATCGCAGCGTTAACAAAATCATATGACCATTTTCACTGTTGTATTATCGTTAACAAAACGTTTATGTCGTTTAAACGTATATTTCACAAGATTTTAGCTTCAGTTTATGTGAAGCAATTAAATACATTTATTTGGAACGTGCAAAGTGTCTAAGCAAACGATAGAGATCCATCAATTATACCTTCTGATCGGAGTTGTCTAAACTCCTACTT
The DNA here is from genome assembly GCA_022817685.1 of Aradophagus sp. ZL-2020. Taxonomy (NCBI): domain Eukaryota; kingdom Metazoa; phylum Arthropoda; class Insecta; order Hymenoptera; family Scelionidae; genus Aradophagus; species Aradophagus sp. ZL-2020. The sequence goes on from JABFOV010000864.1 coordinate 10,312, forward strand.
TTCTCAGCGTACCTGTTATCATACTGTAACAAACTTCAATCATTGGCATTGCTAGATTATCTATTTCGGCCAACAAATACGTCGGAAATATTACAATCTATATTCTGAAATATTATTTTGTTCAATGTATTTTTACAAAAAAATATTTCGTTCAAAATTTCCACATAAACTGAAGTTATTTTTCATAAAGAGACGCTTGAGAAATCACAACAAACTCCATTCTCTCTATTTCCATTTGCTCCGCCATTGTTCCGATCGCGACAAAGGATCTTCATTAGAAACTGACACTCAGTCTTTCAAAGGGAATTGTTAGTTTTTCACTCGAAGTAATTTCATCACGGTATAGCTGATATGTGACAGAATTACTATTGCCTTATTCGTGCGATCTGTCTTCAGAAAATAGCATTGGACGATTGAGCAAATACGGAACGATCGATCAGGAATCTACTAACAAAGCCGAATTTCCGAAATCAGTCAAGATCAGAAAATGTAAACTTGTAATTGCGCGTGAAATAAAATTTTATCGAATCCTCAACTTCCGTATTATAAAAGCGAGAATCGATTGCTGGCTTTTACCGTTGGACTCGATAGAATGGAAAAAGTGAATTATATTTGTTAGGAACAGTGCAAACGAAGCTATTTCAACGAGAAACGTAGTTGTAAAAATATCACTTCAAGTTTGTCCACACGTTTTGAATTCGTTTATTAAATCTCTATTGTTTCCTGCGATTAGCGCTCGTCAACTATTCCCTTTGAAAAAATGGTTTTTCAAAAATTTGTGTCGAACCAAAATATTGTATCCTTTACTGTATTTTTTATTTATTTTTTTTTTTTTAATTAAATTTATTACGAAAAATTAACGTATATATAATTAAAATGTATGTTACTGATATTCTACTTCAATAATAGTTTCAACTTTATAATTTTCTTTTTTAGATATCGAAATGTTGTATATCTTCGAAATGTTGTATATCTTGTTATTTTTACTCATGTTTTCTTATCAAAATTGACTCTAAAAAGTAAATAATCATAACAGTCGCTGTAAACAAATATAAGAGTTGAAATTCCAATTGTAGAAGAGGTTTAATAATAACTAAATAATGAAAATATGAAGTACTATATCAACTACTGAAATAAATCTTAAAGACTCGAATGCTCTTCATTTCTAGAGTTCTTATGAGTTTCGTTTAACTGTAGAAAATAGTCTGACACAATTATTCGTTTGGAATTGCATATTGGTTGATTAGTACCTGTCATTAATACACATTGTAATTGATATAGATACAAAAAGGAAAATTCGTATAATATGAAAAATTATCTTAGTTTTTTTAATAGTGAAAGTAACTCTTTCCACCAAGAAAAAAAACACTTTGTGATAAAAAAAAAAAATCTTTTTCTTAGGGATCCTTCTCAATCAATGTCGATTTTTTCGAATAAAAGTTTTTGAGAAATTATTGCAATGAGAATCATTTTAATTGAAAACAAAATTTTTGTCCAAAATGATTTTTTTAAGAAAGTATAATAAACATACGTATAATAAAAGATTTTTTGTTGGCTAAGCAAATTTTTACTAGTGACAGCAATTTTTTTTTCCTTGTTTTTATTTAACTTTTTTTATTTATTTTTACTTTTTTTTTACTACTTTAAAATATTAAAGTAAATAATCAAGTTGTTCGGAATTCTTCCATTTTAATCATCATTCACGACTTCTCCTGCACAAAGATATGAATATATTTTGATATAAAATGAAGATTAGATCGAAGTGAGTAAAATCAAACGGAATGACGTTTTAATACCGTCGGCATTGCTGTCCTTTGCCGGTTTTGTCATTTATTAACACAAAGAAACATCGGGATGCTGAACGCAAACAGATTTATGTACGCAAAATGTATCTTTTGCCTCGAAAAAGGCGTAACAATTTTCTCATATATACGTAAGTTCTTCGTTGCCGACTCAGTGACGGAAATATTTGCATTTTAAAAGAATTCTCGCCTTGTCTGTCTCGCTACGCCGTTTCTTCGTTCGCCTTTCCACCGTCTACTTCTGACCCAACGGTACCATGAAAAATTCGAAAATGTCTCAGCCAACGTCGAGATATTTTACTTGTCAATTTGCCAAGGTGCGGTATATTTCTTGAAAGCTCGGAAACTACGCTGACTATCATAATGTAATAAAACACAAATCTTATTGCTTTTTTCCCCCACCACGGGTGTAACAGATTCAAAAATAACGTGTTGATTCTCATTTGCATGATGCGATTGCAAAATTCCACCCGTGACTCATTGAAAATAGTTGCACATGTGAGTGATGGTATGAAAAATTGTCCTTTCGCGGTGAAACTATTCGAAAGAATGCGATAAATGAAATGATTCGTCTTGTGCTGCATTTAATACTTATTGTTTGTGCTTATACAATTCATCACAGTGGATACAAATTCAAAAATATTATTCCATATTCGTTACTCATACTTGAATCAAGTATATTATATACCTCTTTTGAAGCAATTTAATTATATAATGAATATAATACATTTTAATATAGTATGTATTATATATTGTATATAATACACCTTGGAGGACAAATAATTAAAATTTTCATCAGTCCGCACGAATTAATTCAAATTCCATCATAAATTCAATTTGATTTAGAAGAAAATATTTATTACATTATTATCAGTTGATCGATATCCATCGGTATGGTTGTATCGAAATTTATTACGTTGAATTTGTACGCGTCGGTAACCTTTTCGATAGTTCGCATGGTGTAGTGAAGTGTTAACACGATTACAGAGTACTGTTCAATCAAAAAATTTATATATTGAAACGAATAAAATTAGCTGAACGAAAATCTTTTTAATATTTTAAACATATATTTCTATGCATGAAGAATTATGTATTTCGTACGGCGTTAGTAATTTCTGCAACCAATTTCAGAAACTTTGGACCGTAATTAATTATGGGCTTGAAGTTTCCAAAGTTTATTAGTAATCGAAAATTAAATGCAATCAATATTTTATCTTAAAGAGTATAATTTTTTATCAGCTCATTTTTCTAATATAATTCTGCGAAATTATAAGTTTATATACTTCTATATATCAATATTTAAACTTGTATAATATAAATTTATTTCATCTAATTGTATTTTAATATTTTTTTCATTCACTAATAAACGCTGGAAATTTGGAATTCAATGTTCAATTTGGGTCCACATTTTAATCCACAATGGGCCCGAATCGCATCATTCTACATTGCAATAAGTAGCAATTCCTACAGAGTCCCATAAAAACAAGCGGACTAAAGTCCGACTGACGTTAAATTAACGCCGCGTGACGCTGAAACGCTTCACTTTATCTTCCGCATTTTTATGGTCTACTTTGCCAAGAAATCGATTTCGTCATTTGTATTTTATTGGAACTTCTTAGGCGGGCGGAGCGAACTTTTTGACAACGTTCTTTCGCGCCCTCCAGTTGTCGCGCCGCGGGAATTGACAAGCAAACGAAACGTACAAATGCGCTGATGAGATTTAGATATATTCAAACGAGGTTATCGCCGAGGCGCGTAAATTTCGATCCACTTTCGGGCGTGGGTTCGCCACATCTTTTTTCGCGACAATCATGCCGACGATAAAGATGCTAAGGAAGTCGGGTTTGACGATTGAACGCAGCCATGCATGCGGGCTCCTACGAAATCACTGGGCCGAGGTCGAGGCCGGCGCTAAATCTCCACTATTTATTGGTCGCTCGCAGCTATCTGGATGATTGTTCGAGGCGACACCCCCGCCGCCACGTTCGATCCTCGTTCGCTTTCGGCCTCCGCCGTCTGATTGAATTGCTCAAGCCAGACCCTTTTTTCCCTCGCTCACGATACTCCTTGAATATCCACGCAATCCTTCGGCTTGTTTCTCCCGCCCGCAGCTAACTTACAACGGTCTTCCGATTAATATTGCGAATCGCATCACGTGCGACAATCGTGCTCCTCGATGTTGTAACCGGATCCAATTGATGGAAGAAATGCGTCTCAAGTTAAAATTAACTGCCGTTGAATAACAGTTTTTATTAATCGATGATTTGGTCGCAGATGGAAAGGATCGGCTTTTTACTTCACTTGAAGTTAAAGTAATGCAATTTAATGTATACATTGCAATTTTATAGGATGAAGAAGAATTTTGTTTTTTTATATTGATCAAATAAACCTGGTGTAATGAAAAATATAGCATTATCGTAGCATTATAATAATAATTATTTTATTGTTTCTCATGCAGTACGTTCATTACTCGTGTTAAAAATAGTTTGATTAAAATTATCATTTATATGGAATTTTTAATAACGATTCTCTCAAAACAAGAAGTCTGTTCTCTCGGCCATTTTCTCACGCTTCTAACCTGAATTCCAAGCAAATAATAATTTAAGTTGAGTAAACATCGTGGTTGAATAAATCAAAGTTTATTCGCGAAAACTGACAGTTGAATTGGAACAATAATAAATTAACTCTTGATTTAATTCAAATAAATTATTTTAGGATGGTGTGTTTGTTTTTTATAACAACAAAGTTGGTAATACAATGAAAATAAAAATGCAGTTACGTTAACGTTAAGTAAATATGCAAGATGTTTTCAACGTATCTTTCCCGGAATGGAATTTACAAAAGTAAGTGCAGACGCGGATGAAAGGAAAAGACAAACAAAGTATTTAATCGCCTAAAAAAAACTTCTTCATCAATTGAAAAAAATGTATTCATTTTAGAATAACAAGAATCCACCCTTGCGTTTGTAACATTTTTTCCCACGAAAAATACTAAACCTGTGCCGCAACACACGACCAACACGACCATAGATCTAAAAAAACGTTGTAAATGAATATGATCAATCAACATCAAACATTCCGCGGGCGACAAAATTCCGCCAAGTGTGCAATTATGTTCAATTGTTCCAGATGACGGTCGCGTTCGATTGTCATTCAAATATGTTAATTTATGGACTGCATAAACACAAATTGTTATAATCCAGTCAGTATGATCATATTGACTGGATTAACGAATATTGCCGGGTAGGAGGGCTGAAACTTTTGCCGGGCTCCAGTGTCGTATAACCATATTTTCCATCAACAATCTTTCATCAGAAGTTACTTAAGTTGCACGGTCAGGGAATGCTAATTGGCCAAATGTTATCGATCGGCTGAATATTTATATTTGAGGTAACTGGGTCAACGATGGGCCGTGAATTTCAATGGGCATTTTTCGTTTCAACCGACTTTCGACGTTGCCATCCGTCTTCCTAATTACTCGGCCAGTCGGAATTAAGGAGCGCGAATATAAAATGTTGATTAACGTCGTCCATCTAGCAGTAGGATAATGTAATTGCGCGGAGCCTTAAATCGCCGGCAGCGATAACAAATGGCGAAACACTTAGGCGGAAACAAAGTGCGCGGCGAAAGATCAAGGCGCGATCAGAAGTTGCGCCGCGCGGCGCAATAACTTTGGCGAGAATTTAGGAAGCGTTATTTCGTATATATTACTTGCGAAACAACGAGCCAACCGTCACTGATGGCCATTTCTCTTTCAGAGGCGCCTAGGGGAACATACCTGCTGATAGATGGCCGGAGATTGGATCCGGGAAACCAGTTCGTGCCGGTGAAGGAGGGCTCGGAACTTACTTTGGAATGCGCGGCCGAGGGTGGCAACCCGCCGCCCGAGCTCGCGTGGGGCATGACTCTATCGCAGGCCACGCTGGACGGCCCGGAGCAGCCCCCGAACAACCTCACGGTTTTGCCGGCCACGTCCGGCAGGTCGAGCGGCGCGCACCTCAAAGTTCTTCGGGGCCATCACAATGCAACCATCATCTGCATCGCCAGGCACGTTACGCTCCCGACGCCCATGAACGCCAGCATCTTACTTGATGTTCAGTGTAAGTTGCATACTTGTTTAACAAAGATAGCTTCCACACTTGAACTTGAATCTGCCGAACACTCGGTTCAGCAACCTATTTTTTTTCCTTTTTTCGAAAAAACAAAGTTCTACAAGCTCTCTTTTCACTTGCGTAAAAAAAAATTATACGCTTAACTAAAAGATAAGTTCAGTTTACAGTCTAATAAGCGTATACACTGAGAGAAATAATACCTAATTCTTACATTGATTTGGATTTTTAAATAATTGACCATAAAAAATTTAACAAATGTTTTTGAAGAATAATACTTTTTTTTACCAATTATCCTTTACTTTGTTACCGAATCGCAATAATGAAATGGGGTTGTGTGTAATTATGGCCTTAATTATTGAATGTTTAAATTTTTCATACTAAGAATAATGTTGAAGATTACATCAATCTGCTACACTGATGAGTCTTAATTTGGGTGATATAACTGGATTTTACTGATTGGTTTAATGAAGCGGTGATATTACATTATGCGATAAGTCGGCTATTTCGTTATTTTTATTTTCAACTCGACCATTGCGATTACTTTAATTCGGTGATTTCCAAGAAAAATCGCTTGAAAATTTAGTTCAGTCAAGTTAAAATTATATGTAGATAATTTTTTTCTAATTATAAACAATCAACTACATCTAAAACATTCAAAATTAGACACGTAGAATAGTAATCTTACGGTATGAAAAAAATGATTAATTTTCCTTTACTAACTGTTTAAATTTTAAAATATATTTTTTTTTTACAATAATGTAATGCATAAAATAGCATTTCAATCAATCCGTTCTTTATTAAATATAAAACTAATGAAATACATCTGTGAAAGTAATTAATTATTCAATAATACATGACAACATTTCAACAAAATGTTTCAATTTAGATCGTGCAATAAATATTAAACGAGAGAATGTTAATTTGACATCGATGCCTGCATAAAATAACATCATTCAATTATTGCGTTAAAACAAAACTTACACAATATATTCCATTCTTAAGACAATTTTTACTAACGTGCAAGAAGTTCGCAAAGTTTTGTTTCCTCTTTTCTTTTATATCGAATTGAAACATTTAAGAATATCGACTTTAAAAATCTAATGTAAGAATTAGGTCATTCTCAACTTGCTTCAACTCATAAAATTATTCGACTGTGACTTTGTATGTTAATTTAACTTTCTCAGATCAAAGTTGAAGCTGAAAATTCATTGCAAACAGCATTTTGATCTTTCTCAGCATTTCTAATAATACTCCTAAGCGCAAGCTTTAATAAATTGCCAGTAATGTACAAAAAGAAAAAAACTGATGATAAAAGGTTCTTTTTCTTGTAACGGTCCTTGAGTCGAGTGAAACGGTTAATGCCAAACGTTATAATCGTTAATTAAATGATTTGGCTGGCAAAACAGAACAAAAAAGACTATTTACCGGACAAAGAAATGGCGAAGTGGTTTTGCCGCGCGATAACGTTGGGTCGCATATTGCTTATACCACTCAGCAAATCATCTCTATTTGGGCTGGGAAGTTCTGCCGCACGCGGCGCACTTGCCCGACTTGGCGCCCTCGGACTATCATTCATTTCGCCCGATGTATACACAACTCTTTAGCCGAACGGTACTTTCGGAAAGTGATTGGTATGCCAAACTGGACCGACAATTTCATTGGCCACACATGACGTCTTCTTTGTCGAATCGATTTGCAACTTATCGATATTCAATGCAACAAATATAAATATTCAAACTACACTTATACGTTACATTGTACAATGAACTTTATTTATCGTTTAATTGTACGAAACAATTCTTTGCAGTGTTCAAAATACGAGACCTTTTTCTCCCCAAATCGCAGAACTGTAGATTTTTTTTATGCTGCGATTAAAAAAAAAATAAATATTTTAACGTGCACTTTTTAAATAAAGCTAATGGAGAAACTCGAATAAAAAAAGAATATAATTTTAGAAGTTTGCGAACCGAATGATTACGAGACTATTCATATCGAACTATATTAGAATGGCTGAGATTGTTTTCCAGAGTATTTCACAGATTATTTCCAGACTATTAGCACGCTACTAAATTGATTTTTCTCGGCCTGTGTAATACTTAAAATAAAACATATTTCATCAATAATTCATTCGTTATTGAGCATACAATCACGCGTCTGTGATTTAATTTAACTATCGAGGTACCTGCTACGGCATTCCAGCCTGCGTTTTCCAGTCGAATTGATTACTCGTAAAAAAAACTTTATTTCAAGATGAAAAATCTTGAAAATTTATTTTTAATATTATCACAGCAATAGTCGTAGAACTGTTAGGAGAATGGAGTATTTTTTTCGACGATAAAAAGATCAGATTTGATTAATATTTGTAACGTTCAGCTGATGTAGATATCGGTGCAAATATTTACAATGTATTTATTGGACGGAATAGGAAATAGAGTTTCCAGTTGAAAATTTCAACTTGACTTCGAGCATGTTTAACTTAATATTAAAATTACAACGTTCGTAAATATCTATTAGCATTTTTCATATTGATAGGTCACAATAAAGCTCGTGTTTTTCATTAGTTTGTAAATGCAAATAAAATGAATTAAAATTTAACTTCGTTGTGTATACACTGAGAAAAATAAACTGTTAGGCAAACAGTCTAGAGTATGCCGTATATGAAAAGAAATGATGTATGAACATTTACATCGTATTCTAGCATTCTTGTACCAGTGCTGCCACGCTTCATAAATTATAATCACACGTTTCTAAATTTTACAAAGTGAAATTGTTAAATTAAAAAATGTTTAATTACGTATTAATTTTGACTTGCTATGGAATATTTGTGAGTAAAAGGAGGTTTTTAACGTAAAAAGAGTATTTTAAGTTATTAGACTTATATTGCTATGATAAACATTTTTTTTGCAATACTATGTCATCGGTGTAGAAGCCCAGGGTGAAAGATATTTACGCGAAACCTAAAGTTAACTTTGGAAGCTCATGTGAATATATAAATACAGGCTGCCAGTAAAGAACTTTCGTACTTGTCTCGTTTTTCACACATTTCACGTATGGCAAACGCTTTCACATATAACATAACTTTACAAAATTTAATTTGACATCACAAGTTTCACAGATTTTAAACTTTCAAATATATATTCACTTCCTCATCATATTTAAAAGGTCTATCTGATTAGCTATTTGTCAAAAAATAATCTAACGTAAATTGAAAATGAATGAAATAAGCAGCAATTTATTTTATTACACGATAAACGAAATTTTTCTTTTAAAGGATTTGTCAAAAAATTTCGTTTTCTCGCATTTGTAACGAAAAATATCGTTTTTACATCATAAACATCATATTTGAATTTTACATATCGTTTCATATATTTTCATTATTTCTAAGTAAAACTTATGAAAAACAGATAACTTTTTAACCTTTTTTGACCTTTCGGAAATTCTTTTTTTTTTTTTTTTCAACAAAATCACCATGTTTACCTTCCTTTTATCACACATACTCGAATCATCCCGAAAATCCGTTTATAGTCTGTCCCATATTCGAGTTAAGGACCCTTTTAACAAGTACCTCCATTCACTTATTCATTTAAAGATACCCCCCACGACTTCCCCTTGTCAAGTTCATGCAACTTGACTGAACTCCAAGTCATTGTTATCCCAGTCAGAATGTCTCCCCGACACAAGCGATCCGAATTTTTCCATTCTCTACACAAAACCGCTTCTTTTACAAATCATTTAACTTAAATATTCATAAAACGACCGCGTAAAGCAGCTTCGTCTCATTGGCGAAGGAAGTTACAGCTTGGGCCAAAAGTTTCGTACCAAACGACCGAGGAGCAAAAAGAAGCACATCGGGCTTTCGATTAAACAAAATCACAAATGGAACGAGCGGCGAATGTTAATCTCGAAACTGCCTTCTTTTGGCAAAAACTTGTGCAACTCAAGCAACGCCCTCCTCCCGTCGTTTATTTGTCTTAGCGTTGAGTCGAGCCAAAGCGGAAGGCGGGACAATTGAAATTGAAACGTAAATTTAATTAAAGGAGATAACGCGTGCGTGGTTGTGGGCCGCGGTTTATTCGCGTGCGTCGCTTTTACAAGCCAGCGCAACGGTTCGGTCGCGACTTGCCAACTTGGCTCCGTGGTATTAACTCTTGCTGCGAAATAAAAAGCGGAAATTTCGCGGGCTTCTTTCGCAAAGTCGCGGCGCTTTCACGCTTGGCGTACGAAAAGGGCGAGGGAGAGGGTGAGGGGGGGGGGGGCGCCCAAGGGCACAAATCGCGACGTCGCGACGATCCTCGCGAACCAATTGGCCCCTCCCGCGGAGCGGGGCAAAAAAGGCCAGCCGTCGTGGCTCTTTGGGCTTTTTGCTCCGCGCCGGAGTTTCTTACGTTCCCTTTGGCCTTTTGTGCGCGGCGAAACTGCGCCCTGATTATACACTCGGTTGAAATCTTTTTTGAATTTCCCAGCCGAGCGATGAAATATCGTCGTGACGCGCGGAAGTGGAGGGGAAAGAGCAAGCGGACGGCGAAAAAGTCACGTCGCCAGGCGGCTTTGAGTCATGTTGCGCCGAGCAAAATGGTTCATTATTGTTAAATAGCCACACTAACTCGATTATTCTCGAGGAGGCGTTACACGGCCGAGCTTGAAAAAGTTGTCACTTTACAGCGGCTCCGAGCGGAAAAAGTGTCGCAGCCAAGCGGCCGCGAAATTCAGAAGGATGTGTCGAGATGTTGCCATTGTCTTGGGTAATCGCGTCAGTCGTGAAAGAAAATAGCCACGTCGTCTGGAGTTTTCGACTCGAAGGCAATTATTGATGTAAATTTTAATTTCGTGGATTTTCTTGTTTGTTTAAACCGGCAAGCCTGTCGCGGCACGAATTTGTAATACATTTGACGTAAGTTAATGAAAACAATGATTTTTAATAGTTTTGACATATTTAACGAGAAATTTAACTGACAAGTTTTGTTTGATAGAAAATCTTATTACGAAATTCTTCCTCTGATTGCAAAGACTTCGAGACGAGGTTGTAAAGTGTTATTAAAGGACTTAATAATTTGTCCTTGGTTTTTCGTTGCGATTACGCAATCACACGGAGAAAAGTTTTTCAATTAGAAATATATTTGAGGATATAAAATCGCTAAATTAGAATTTGCTTACTAATTACTGAGATTTGTGGTAAAAGTGATTTAATTGTATGTGTCTGAAATGTGCATATCATTTTGCATATCATTTTGCATATCATTTTTTGAGGAAAAAAATTGAAGAAGAAACCTCGAAGTATAAGTTATAAGCATTTGAAAATTCAAGAGATGCGGTTTATATATTTATTTTTTGTGAGTATATTAATTCTTTAGAATAAAAGCTGGTGCGAACGGACATTGCCCTTTTTCTTGTAATATTATTTAATTGATTCAAAATAATGATAATGGATTTGGGTGATTTAAAAGTATTCGAAATTAATGACGAATGTGCTTGTTTTGGAGTTGAATAGTGTTTTGTATTGAAGTTAGAAAAAGAGAGTAGAGAGAGGGGACAAGTTCGGTCACAAAACAAACTTTTTCGGCAGTACGCATTAAGCGAGCAAGCGGACATCATACAAAAAAATGAAAGAAAGGTAAAGCAGGAGACAGGGGCGTGAGCGGCAGGAGCTAGGACGAAGGAGATCCCAGGGACAGGTTGTCCACGTTTCCGAGGTTTGTTAGCAATAACGATTTTAAAAACAATTTGCGACGTCGATAACGGCCAAACATGGTACCAGCAAGGGGCTCGCAGGGACTCGATTCGGAGTCACGAAAACCCGCGGTGTGATTGAATGATCAATCCGACATGACCATCTAGTACTCGCGAGGGTCAAATGGACCAAAAAACCCGCGGCTTGGTCGCTATCGACAGCAGTTTAAAAAAAATTATACGGAAAGAGGCAAGAGAAACTCACGTATGTTTGTATTTTCTTTTGTTTTCTTTGTACCATTCTCGTATGTATTAGCCTGTGTTCGGTATATTTGTGTTATCAGTGTCATTTAATAACAGTAATATAATAATCGCGAATCTTGTTAATTGTGATAATGTAATGAATAATATTATATATGATGATATATAATAATATAATATTCAGATACCGAATCTCGCTTTTATTTTGATGCGTCTCCCTAGGTCCGTCCGAGCTAAAAACTTTACTCCATTCTTCTTTTCTTTAATTTCAAAGTTCAATAATTTTTTGCTAAATTTCACAAGTTTGTTGATAATATTGTTAAAGAACCATTAAATTTGCAGCCTGTGAAAAAATTAAAAAGAACTAAATCTTATCATTGATAAGTATCATTAATGAGCGATATGTAATCAAGTATAACGATAAGTGTTGCAGTCTGGTGACCGTTAAAGTGAATTTCGAAACAAGAATGAAAATCAGAACGCTTCTTCATTTCTTCGCAATAATTGTTTATCAATAAATTGCTACAGGAAATGTAAAAAGTCATTAAAGTAAAATTCAAAGCTTCGTCATGCCTTTCACCAACAGATCAGCCTTTTCTGAAACACTTCGACAGGTTTTTAAGAGAAAAGTCTTGGCAAATGAGACTGAGGTAAAGAGTGTGTTCGACAAGTTTATTACCTCTCATTTTTCTCAATTTTGTTGTTTTTTTTTTCTTTTTCTTTCAAAAAAGCATTAACGTACTCGCACAACGTTGCAAAACTCTATCGAAACGTATTACGACCGTTTCAATTAATTAGATGTTTCAAGTTAGTTCGCCCAAGTTAAAAATTTACTTTTTTTCGTTTTTAATTTTCTGTCACTTCTGACCTTGACTTCAAAGTAGCTTCGTTTTGCTTACTAAATGCCTGTTTATATTGATTCCTTATTTTTCAATAAAACTGTATTTCTCTTTCTTATGCGACCTCATCACTCAAGCTTTTAAAAATCTAACTCACAATTTCAACTTTCGCACAGGTGTATATTTTTAACCGTATTACGTGTTAAAGTTTTTCCTTCCCACTTTTTTATTTCCAATAAATAACGCTTCGATTATCAATCCCTTTTAATCACGTGTCTACTCCGCTTCAAAGTGGGTTGTGCTTATTTGACGAAAATAATAATAACGTAATTTGCCACTACAGAAATTGCACCATATTGTCATCCATACCGATAGACAATAATCCGCAGTTTTAATGCAAGCGTTACTTGAAAATCAATAATACAATCGCTGCCAAATTCAATTAAACGATCCCCATTCATCGCGAATATTAACGGATTAATTTCACTAATTAAGTCATTCATTAATAATAAAAGTCCTTGTCGCATCACGACAAAAACAGTGGCTCTGCAATATTCATCCAAAATTATATTATGTTCAAATTGTTTTTTTTTTCTTTTCCTCGCAGCCGTTGACTTTAACGTCTTTAAAATCGCGGCGTACTTTTTTCCCAAATGAACCAATTATTTACAAACTTTATATAGAGAAATAAATACCCAACTTCGCTACTCTCATTGTAACCTTTGTTGGCTGATCGCGAAACTTGGTCGTTTTTTACGCGCGCGAGGCCGATAAAAAGTTAAGCGCGTCTTGATCTTGGCATTTTTTGCCGGCGAATCGGTCGCCGTTGCCGGCGGCATCGATTGAAAGCAAGTCCGTGATTTCCCCGGAAGACATTCAATCGCAGATACAGACGCGTTTCTTTGCAAAGGAACTATTTTCTTTGAAGTCGTTACTTCTTTCTTACGCGCATATCTTATCTCGCAAATTATAGGGGTTCCCATTCAACTGGATGTTTGTTTTCCGGAAACGTGCATTCAAACTCGTCGCATGAGCTGCTTTTTAAAGGCGATGCGGGCGTCAATTTTCGACCTTAATTGTAAGGAAATCGCGAGGCCCCCTGCCTCGTTGACGACCGATCGCAAATACTGGTGTTCGACGCGACGAATATGACGATTATTCCGCATCGCGAATCAGAGGCACACTTACGTCATTTGTCTACGAAATTCGCGCGGTCGTCGAATTGGACATTAAAACGAAATCTCAGCGACTTGTGACCCACTTTCCAGTCAGATTCCAAATTTGTTTCTAAAGTTTCTATGTGCGAACAGTCATTTTAACACGTTAATGTGTTAAAAATTTATTAGACTTTCAATAAGAAAGATATAGATATTTTATCAACTTTGCAAGTCATATGTATACATATTGAACGAGAGAAATATTATTTAGTATTTAGTAAGTTTAGCTATAAATTTAGTTCAAATCGGGACAAGTAATTAATGAATTGTAGCTATTAATAAATGTAACTTGTTTCACTAAGACAAAAAGTTGAACGGTTGTTATTATCACTGCTGGTTATATTTAAGTAAAGTGAGATTTACAAATTAATAACTTGTAAAATTATCGTACTTTGTTTTTAACTTTTCCAATAAATTATATACTTATTGGCGTTGGTTATTTGTAAACACTGACAATCAGTGCAATTTCACATTACGTTTTCGATCACGGTTTATTTATAATGTATTTCCGAAATTTTGTTAAGTCTAAGTATAATCCATTAAATTTTTCCATTAAATTTTGCGTGACATTTATTTTTAAAACGATATTTGTGAGTAGATATTTTTATCAAAAGGTCGAAAATGCCTTTTTAATTACATACAGTGATATGTCCTATAAGACCTTTTACCAAGACCGTGTGAAATAGATTTCTTTCAAATTTATTTTGAAAAAGGATCTTTTAGAACTACCCTTTAAGGTGAATTCTTTTCCAAGAATAATTTAAAGTATATCTTCTTACATAGGTATCTTGGAATAGAGCTTTTGTCAGTTAATACTTTCGGGTGAATTCTTTTTCGCAAAATTCGTTGATACCGATTCAAATGCACTTTTTTCCAAGTGAAATTTTATCGCAATATTAAACTACCCAATAACAAAAAACTACGATTTACTTTACAGAACTCTGGAAACTGAATCAACATTATTAGTAAAAATCTCAGTTCACTGATTGGTTTGTAATCTAAGATTACACTTCAGATCTTAGGTCTAAAAAAGTGAACTTTGCTCCCGCATAACAGGCTCAAAAATGATTACTTTGCGGATGGCTCATCGGGCAATTAAACTCTATATTTTATTTTGATTGATTTTACAAAAGTAATCCACGTTTTAGTTGATTAAATCTTATGAAGAAAACTCAATTTACGTTTTGAAATTAAAATTCACCGAAGTGCTTTACAGTTTAGGATAATGATTCACGGTGATATAGACAAGAAATTGTTAGTTGAAAATTCTTATGAAAGAAATTCTACTACTCAACTTCAATCACGTATATCCAACTTCGTAAAGTTAAATAGTCATCTGATTAGAACAATTTCAGATCAGAATTAAGCGCGAATGAAGAATTAAGCATTCTTTCCCAAAATGAAGCATTTCTACAAGTGCGCACAACTTCCTTCGCTCGCATCCAAACTACGAAACCTAAGTGACTAGAAGTTTTAACGCGTTGACTTGACTTAATTGTCGCGGGAAACTGGGCGAAAGCAGAGCGAATCCGTCATCCACGTCATCGCGGCATATTCGACCGGGTAACTGCGCGTTGGAAATTCGATGACGCGCGGCAGATTCTTCGGAACGTCGCACTACATAAATTAAATGCGAGGAGCGAAACTTTGGATAACTTGTTGATCGCGTAAAATATGGAAGTAAGCCGGGAAGGCGCCGGTTGAGCGATACCCGTCGCTACGGCTCGCCGTGTTATTACAATTACTTGTATTATTGATGACTGTGCCGGGACATTCGCGACATTCGCCGAGTGGCGTAAGACGTTGCGCAAAAGTTTGCCGATCACGTCAGCGCCTCGGAAACTTTCCGGAAAGTACGTGCCACTTCGACAAGCATCGCGCTAGGGGTCGCAATTGATTTACAAGCTTCGAGGGACACAAAAGAGAGGTTCGCGTTTATTTTCGATGCGAGCGTGCGCAACGCGAAAACCGAGTCACTAGTGAATGGCGTCCGAGGACAAGCCGAAAAAACGACCATAACTGACGACGTCGACAAATCGACGGTAATAGCGTATTTCGTACTGAGAGAGTTAGAAATAAAAATCCTCAACTGAAAACCGAGTTTGCAATCCGAGTCGAGGGCGAAAGTTGCGATTCCACGTGGATTTTTATTTTCATCTTCGCTGGTTACTTTTGAGGGAGAAACAATTTCTTTCATATTGAAAAATGTTAATAATTAGTAACCAACGATGGCCAATTAGAATTGTCAAATTTAATTCCATTTATTTAACGAGACAATATATAAATAACATTCATCGAGGAATTTTTTTTTTTTTTTTTGTCGCATTCTTATACAATAATGTCCCGAAATTGTAAGCTGAAGAAGCAATCGAATTGCTTTTATAAATGCGTTTATTAGCTTTCCCTTTGATCGTAATTTAGTAATTACACCTTGAAGATGCCGAAGTAGAAAGGATCGGTATCAATTCAATCGCTTACTTCTGTGCCATTTAAGAACAACTCCCGGAAATAGAGGCAAAGCATTAATTCATCGATCGAAATAGACGTTTAAAATTGTACAACATGTTCTCATTCTTGAAGTTTCATTTGAAGATTTCAGTTAACGGTCGTCCTTGCAATCTTTTCAAGAGCAGCCAAATTGAAATTGAAACGTTCCTCGAAACATTGTGTCGCTTCTGTCGAACAAAAGTTATCGCCTTCAAAGACTTATTGACACCCCAAACAGTCATTCGCGATACTTGAATCAAACTCCACTTGCCGCGAGCGGACGCGATTTGCGTGGTATTGAGCTAATTACAAATTGCAGCCGGGTTCAAAAGTTCATTAAGAAACGAGACAAGCCTTTTCTATGCTTTGTTCCGAATTTTTTTTTGTTTTTCTTCTTTATCTGGTATGCAAATATTTGCAGAATTCGCGCGGCCGATGATAATGTCTGGCAGAGCCTGAAGCAGTGCGGTCGAATGAATAGCTCGGTTACCTTGGAACTTGCATCGAAAGTTCATTCCATCCGTTGGATTTCACAACCAATCTTCCCCGACATTTAATTCAACGGAGACCTAGACTAAATATCCGCGCACTTATCCGATAGTCAAAACGCCGAGTCAAATGCCTTGAAGTAATAGACTAGAAAGTTTGGAAACAGATTATCATCTTGTTCGATAATGAAAAATAATATAATAATAATAATAATAATAATAATAATAATAATAATAATAATAATAACAACAACAATAAAAATAATAATAATTAAGAGCAGTACCTCGAAAAGTAGACCTTTACCTGCACTTTTATTTCTTGTTTCCTCCTTTTTTTGCTATCTCATATTTTATCAAAAATTTTACCCGTTATGGTCTAACTACTTTTCAATAGATATCAATTCAGAAATCAATTCAACAAAAAAAAAAAATGACAGAGAACATGTTTTATTCGGTTATGAAATGATGGCGGTGTTTTCAATTGGTTGCTTTTGTATACTATAGTAAGGATTGAGAAAATCGGGAGAGGATGGTCAGTCGACTATTTCCACAGTGCAGTATTTTGCAAAGTTCGTCTACCAATATTCATGAGTTAATCAATTAATCAATAAGCGTAACGTCAAGTTGCCTTACAACGCCGCACGGACACAAGAATAGTAAAAAAAAAAAAGAAAAGTAAACGATGTAATTTTTCGTACATCATTTATTTCCATGTAACTGACGATTGCGTATCGCTCCTTGATGAGTGCCAGGTCGTCCGGTGCTACTTTTTAATTACCGCATTATATTACCCGACCATTTTTGATATTTAAAATAGGTCAAACGAATAAACCGTTCGCATGCAGTTGACGTAATATTTAATTCCTCAATTCACGTCGAAGTTCGCCTTAACAAATCTGACACTTTCTGATAATATTGACGTTATACGTCGGTTATTAGTCGAAACTTTCAGCGAGCTCTATTCACATTATAACTCATCCTTTTTCCTTCGTCCTTTTGTCAGATGTAGCTTCAACTGATGTGCGTCGATTTGAATTCAAGTAGAAGAAAAAAGGTGGCCAATTGTTCTTCAATGAGAATACTTTGATTAATATTATTATTCAATCTTATAAATAAATATGCTTTCGTTATAAAAAAAGCATTAAAAACAGAATCATCGAACAAAAACAAGTTTTATTTGTACATCTTACGTCAACATTTCATTCTTTTTCCAATATTTCTTAATATTTCAGTAATAGAATCATACTCGAGCGTGCATTTGTGTGGATATTGATAGATCTAAAGTTTGTGAGGAAACAGAACATCTTTTTTTTTCTTCAAATTAATTGACTTGCAACGTTTAAAAGTAATAATTATTATAGTAATAATTTTGACATGGAGCAGAGTTTAACAGAATAAACTCGAAAATTACAAGTTACCAACCAATTATTGTATCAAGACAAAGTTCTATTAATTGGTATTCAGTAAGAAAGTTATTATTGGAGGTGCACACTTCATTTGCAATTGAGCAATAAGCATTCTTGTTGTTTTTGCGTAATTATCATTTCTTTTTGTTAATGAGTTACGTAAACAAGAAATGAAAATATACGTCATTATATACGTCATATAGTTTTAAATATAAAAAAGTAAACATACACTTAAGAACATTTTTTGAAAATGAATTATTCCAAACCGCGATTTTGTAATTTAAAAAATACGATTGTTTTCAGCCTTAATTGAAATTACTTTATGCACATGAATTACAAACTTTCTAAGAAAATTTAGTCATGCTATCACTGTTCAAATGGTCTGATAATGTTTAATCGAATATAATATTCACACACGATATCAGCGAAGCACTGAATCGTGAATAAATGTGAAGATCACTCAATTTAATTTTACGCGAAAAATAAATATGGTAGATTAATAATAAAACCATCGTCATTCGGTGTAAAGGTAATCCACGTAGATATAAAATCCATTTAACTGTTGGGAAAAAATCCGCCCCGATGTCTCCTGGATTTTACTTGAAACTCACATAGACTTCGCTTGAAATCCGCCTGGATTACCATTCGAAAACATCATAGAGAAAATCTAACTGAAAGCTTATACGAAAAAAGATATTTTCCACGGATTTTACACGAACATATTGGTCAGTAAAGTGTACCTTGTAATTTGTTGGCGTTAATTAAACGTCGCGAAAATATTTTCAAATCAAACGTACAAACGAAAGAGCTTCTTGCAGATAGTTAACTGAAATTGAAAAAAATATCTCAATTAGTATTCATTAGATTCGAACAATTGATTATACTTGAAATCAGTTCTAATTTAATTAATACTAACGAAGATATAAAAAAAATTGAATCAAACACATATTCAAATCGTGTTTTTAAGTTCCGATTTAAAAAAAGCCGCCAGTTTTTACAGTGAAGATATTCCACTTATTTCTTCAAATAAAAATGTTGCCGTTGCATCGATCCAGAAAATTTTTTACTTTACAACAAACTTCTGCTACAAATATGTTTTCTCCATACTTATAATATGCACGATAAAATGACATATGACTAGAGTTTACGTACACAAACGGTATTCTTAAAAAACATATTTTATTACTAACACGTCACGCGATTATAAACTGTCATTGACAAATTATTCTTCGTAAAAACCATTACTCTCGCCATAATTTGTATTAACAAAATCTCATCCTCCTTGAAACAAAGAAACAATTTCAAAAAGAACCTTCCCTAATTGTCAGATTTTAATTTTCATAACTCTTTTATCTAAAAAAAATCAACGATTCATACAATCTTCTACAAAAATACTCAAATCACCGACTTGGCCTTAAACAGAAATTGTCCACGTCGTTCCGGCGGTGCGAATAAGCTGTACGTTTCGACGGTTTCACTTTGATTAGTATTTACGACGTACGTAAGCCCAGGCTCCGGGAACAATAAATCGTAGAATGGTTTGACGACGCAGGTATGAAGCGCGCGAATCGCAAAAACCCGACGGCAACGAAATTTCGTAGATTGGTGTAGATATTTCGCATTAGTGGAAATAAAGCCGCGGCGGAAGCGCTCGCCGACGGTATCGACTGGGTGAAAAAGAGCAGAGGCCGGGCGCAATCGCGAAGGAGGGGGGCAAGCGAAACGTGTTGAGCACACGTCTGACGTTTTTGCAGCCGACGGTTACACGGCCAATGAGGCAACGAAAAATCTCCTATGTCTCGTTCGCACGAGCGGCGGGCTACGTTTTACGTTCGTCGAGAGGAAAGACATTGCCAAGATCTCCCCGTTAACCCCCCCCCCCCCCATACCCCCCACCCCCCCCCCCCTTACACACACCCCGCCCTGCCGTCCATGTGCAGTGCTGAGATCTTTTCCCTCGCCCCCCCCGTAGTACACCACCCCCCCACCCACAAAACAACAAAAGCGCCCCCTCATCAAAAATAAAATCAACCAAACAAAAGATCCCGACGCGCAGTCACTAGTGAAATCGTATCGCCCATACTCCTCTTCCTCTTCCCCCCATGTTGCGCGTTGCGGTCGGTGTTGAGTGCG
>JABFOV010000865.1:0-30721 GCA_022817685.1 Aradophagus sp. ZL-2020
GACTATGCCATCTCAAAATTTTACATGTATTTTTAAATAGGAAATTTAGAAATGGCATAGTCTTCAACCAAAATTTGAGATAGCCTAGTCTTCGTCTGGGGCATCGATATATAATTTAGTGACATATATTGTAATCAAAAATGAAAAAAATTATATTCTCAGACATTGAAACATTCTAACTTCTTGTAAAATCATCCAATTAAAAACTACTACTATTTGTATGAAAAAATGTATATCAGATTTTATTTTCGTTTACTAATAAAAGTTGGAAACTTCAAGAACATACTTATTCAAACTTCTTACTAATCCATTCTCAAATTCAATAAGTTCAAAAATAAACGTAAAACGGTTAATTTCGTATTTCGTCATTCGATTCTACTCCCTTCATATATATATCCGCGAGGAAGTGTATACACTTCCTCGCGGCATTATCGCGACATTTTTTTTTTTCCCCCAACTGACATCTCCTGCCTCAAACGACAGTTTAATTTCATCGATCTATTTATATTTAATCGGAAACGCAACAAGTTTTTAATTTCTGAAACGTGCTTGACAAATGATGCCTTTATTAATACCGTGTTCGCAAATTTTTATTGCTTTATACCCCCTTTTTACAGCGTAATTGCACAATCAACGAAAAGGCCTTTCCTGCTGGCAGCGTTCGTCAAACTTTTATTCGGCGCTTTGCACGGCGAAACATTTGCGAGTTTCGTCGTGCTTCGTCGAACAATGATCATTCAATTATTATCGAATTAATGTTTTTAAAACTTGTTAATATAAGCGGAAACTTTTGCGAGGCAAACATTGCGCATGGAAATGGTGAACAAGTGACAAACAACAATTAATCGACATTTGAGATGCGGCGTATTTTGAAAAAAAAGAACAAACAAAAAAACAAACAAACAAACAAACAAACAAAAATAAAAAATATTTTACGATGTTTAAAATCCCTTGGGTTTTAGTTGCCGTTATTCCGCGAGGCGTATACAATGGAAGCGAATAGTTGAGTACACGAACTAAATCCACAGAGGTCTTCAATTCATTCGAGTTACATTCAATTTCGGTAAGCTCGCAAGTTAAAAGAGGTTGCCGAGATATGGATTACTGACTAAATATAATGAATGCGCTTGATAATTGTCATAGGGGCGCGAGCGCATAATTTCAAATTAAAAAGAACAAAGTTTTGGTTTCGCCGTGGCTCAGGACGTTATTCTTCCGGCGAGAAAAAAACAAGGACGAAAGGGGAAATGGCGAAATTGCCGGCAAACTGGATGCGAATTAAATCGCACTCCGGAAAGTGGGTCACTCGATTATACGAGACGTTCTTACTTTTCGCGTCTTGATAAGCAAACAATGTCGGCTTTTTGTTTAACGTTTGTGACGTGATTATTTGCGAAGATGACGAATAAGTTGGCGCAAATCACCGGGGAATATGGCATTGCGGTCCGCGGAATAAGATTCGATGAAATCGTCGGCAACGTCTGTGCATTTTTCAATAACGGCGAGTCAATATTTTTTATCACGACGTTGATAACAATGCGGAAATCACTTGCCGGATTGAAAAAATTTGCAAAAAGAAGATTTAAAGATTTTACGAAAAAAAAAAAAAAAAAAAAAAGAAAAGATTAATTAATTTTTTCCATTAAATTCAAGGGTAGGTGACTTTGGTTAAGTATTGAGAAAAAATTATAATAAGAAAAACAAAGCAAATAAATAAAGTTTGTTCATATGCCACTTTAATTAATTGAATATCAAATAGTGTTATTTTCGATTACGTTCTCGCGGTTTCAAGTTTGATAATAAAGAAAAAACAAAAATAAACAATTTAACAGCAGTAAAGAAATACGGAGAAATATGAAATGAAAAATAAACGAGAATATAAATAAATAAAAAAATATATATATAAAAGAACGGAACAATGATGCGCCAAAATAAATGACGTCAATCGCGTAGAACTTTTTTTTTCGAAGCGTGCCGAACGAAGCGATAAAATTGTGCGCACAAAACCTTTTAAATGAGCGGTAAACAATGTTTTCCCCCTCGATGGCTGACTGACGTTGATCCCGACTACTTTTCCAAACGGCGCGCGCTTCTCCTTTATCCGCCAATTAAACGACTCGAATTTCGTGTAAAGTTACACTCGTCGAATTTCGGCGAGCGACGGTTCGATAATTGCGGGGAGGGTGATATTCAAAAAGAATCGTTTTACAGTGAAAATGGTGAAAATGGTTAATGGAAAAAAAGGAAAAAAAGGCGAACAAAAAACGTACTCGTCGAGGGTAAAAAGTTCTTTATTTCCCCGCGAGATGGCTCCGCTCGCGAAACCCTTCCTCGAGATCGCCGGAACTGCCGTTTGCATAGAAAGTACCGCGTCGATATCGTTGATATTTCAATTGCAAACGAGAGATCCGCTATGAAATACGGAATAATGTCGGCGATGACATTTTTTAATCGCCGCCGCGGCGACTGTTTTTCCAGCGCAATATCAATGACTTTTTAAATCGCAAAGATAAATGTCCCGGGAAATCCGCTTCTCGGCCGCGATCGAACTTTATTATTCCCGACGAAATTACGCCGGCGGACATTTTTCAACCTCCCCCTTTTATCAATTTCATTGTCCGTTTCGTCATCGCAGATCATTATCATTTTTCATTTCGAATGTAAGTTGGTACGACTGTTAGGTATTACAATTTGGATAGAGGATATGGTTCTAATTTGGCAATTTTTACGTACAATGGGTCTTCATCAGGCACGAGTATTAGAACTTTATAAGAATGTAATGTTTGGTATATGTGTGATTTTTTTGGAATGATTCTTATATTTTCACCGAGAATTGAACCCTGTCTCTCATGTTTTCAAAATTCAGGTATTAGTTTAGTTAAATATGATTATTATAACGTACTACTTGAGCATTACTGTGGTCGTAATCAGGCAGCCTGATTATGGCCATATCATAATCCTATATGATATTGACTTGTTATGTGATTCAACTACCTGAATCTGGTTTGAAACTGAGTATAAAATCGTATCGGCACTTTTATATGGACCTAATATGGTCAACTGTGTACCGTATTAGGGCTACTACAATGCCATGGCCATGTGACTCAAACCCTGTAAAGGCCGAATCAGATAGCCTTTTCATAATAAAGAAAATTATTGTCATATAGGGATCTAACATGGGCCCGGTCAGGCATGCCATTAATAGGGCATTGATGACGTAAACCTAATAGAACTGATATGGCTCGCCATATTTCGTTGCTTCAACGGAATTGGCCTACCGAAGTTTCGTCGCGTTTCAATATGCTTTCAGTACGTGATTTTCGTTGCGCATCGCCGTAACTTCGTCCGGTCGGTGCCGATCGATTATTTCTAGTGGAAAAACCGTAACTGCGAAGCGCCGCACACCTACGCGGCAAATTTCGTAACGTTTGACGTACACCGGGGTTATTTATTTTCTGCGTCGATTGAGGCTAAAATAATTACTAGTTTAACGTATATTTGAACAATCGTGACGTCGTGTGGAATAATGAGTTAACTGCAATTTCATCATTTCCCGATATTTTTAGTTCGAATTCCATGCGTCGTCGACCGCGGTCGCGATTTTACAATTACCTTTTTAAACTAATCCGAAAAATTGAATTATTTATCAGCGGAGCGTTTAAAATATTACACAACACAGTTTGTGAAACCTTTGTGTATAATAATTTGGATTAACTACATGTAATTTCAGTGGTTCCCTTCGTATTTAAAATCATTAATTGATGATGTTTAATTGAAAAATGCCATTTTTTGTTTATTTGCGTAAAATTATTATTAATAATTAAATTAAAAAAAAAAAAAAAATGAACGATGATTTCCAATACAGATTCGGAAGTTATTTTCGAAGTTCATAAAATATTTATCTATAAATAAACATATTGAAAAATATAAATAAGCACCAAAAATTGTCGATTTTAATTTTTCAAATTCGAAAATGTAAGTCCAAAATGTGTGGCAATTTGCTACGTGGAAAAATATTTCAGTCTTTTTACTAATTGGAATATATTTATATAGTTAATTTCTATTTTACAATGTACCAACAACAATGATAATAATAACATAAAAAGGCCTTTTACAAACAACAATTTTAGTAACAATTATTTAATATTTCAGATTTATAATTTTGTAAAAATAAATAAACCAGTTTACACAAAGTTCTACCAATCAGCTCGGAAAGTTTTACCTATTTGTTAGTTCGTTAAACAGGTTCGAATGCAGCTGAACTTTTATTTACGCTAAACTGTTAATTACGTTATTTAAAACTTTGAAAATAATCTAATGTCAATTTCAACCAACAATTTTAACCTAAATAAAAACCGTGACGTCACTGACAAAAATTAACTTGATTAAAGAATGTTGCCAACATTAGCAACAAGTTAAAAAGGCATCAAAGTTCCGCGATCAGCGATCAATTTCACCTCAATGTTATTTGAATTTTATAACTGCATTTTCATCAACATTATACTTAAAGCGCATTACCATAACATTGAATCACAATGCAAGCGATTTTTTTTCTTCATCTACCTATCACGTCAAAATTGCATAATGCACAATATGTATTATTTCAGAGTACGAAATGAATACGCATTCATCGCGCAGAGAACTAATTACGTAAATTAAGCCCCAATTAATCTTCGATTCCATAAAATTAAAAGATCAAATTCAGATTAAAAAACCGCGCCGCTGCTAATTAATTCCCATATTCTCGTGCGCTTTTAATCCCCGTTTAATTGCTCCTTTTAATGGAAAACTAATATTTTTCCGGTGTTTTGGCAAAAAAAAAAATCATAATAATAATTCGCTCCCCCTATAAAAGTTGACCGGAGGACAGCAAATTGCCGACAACAAGTGAAATATTAATTGCAAAGTGAGAAATTTGCTACCTTTTCTCCCCCTCATTTCTCTCTCTCTCTCTCTTTCTTTTGCGAATAAGCAAGACGTTTCGGCTGGATTTCGATTTGCGAACTTTTGGCCGGATAATCACCGGTAATTTGCGGCGCGCCGATCCCGGCCACGCTTGACGAACTTTCCGGGGCGCTTTTCTTTTACGGACGCTCGCCAATCGATTTTGATTTCCAGACGCGTCTCGCGAGCGTGACACGAGCAATTTTTCGATTACGCCGACGTAACTTTTGCGTCGGATTCATTCCGCTCGACAAAATGGATTGCGTTCCGACGGATTTTTCCGTCTACCTGATTTCCGATAGAAGAAACGCACCCCTCGCACCGCGGTCAACAAATATCCCAATTAAGATCGTCGGTAATTCTTTTTTTCGCAAGGTCGAGTATGTGCAAGATATAAAAAAAATATTGACGTATAAATTATTCAAGTTCTAAATAAATATTAATATAACAAAGTAAAATAAAAGAATATAAAAAATAATAATAAAATAAATTGTAGCCGTTGTAAGTACTTTATGTGTCGAATCAATTGTGATTCGTTGATCCGACAAATATTTCATATTATGTAGGCTAACAGTTTCACGTCAATGATGACAATTGTTTCGTAATTGTTTTGTAAATACTGACAAAAAATGTTCTTTTGAAGGTAGTGGAAAAAAGTAGTGCCTCCGGGTATATAAAAACACAACTGATGGCGTTACTGATTTGGAAAATAATACAAAATTGTGCAGTGAATTTGCAACGTTTTATCGCGATGAATTTAAATTAAAAATATTTTTGAGCATCAAAAAAACAGTGCATAGTCTCAGATTTCATTGAAATAATTGATATCTTCATTTGAATTTATCGTTAGAAGTATAACTTTTTTAATACAAAATTAATTATATCCATAAAGTTTGAAAGAAATAAAAAATCAAAATATATAAAACGTCACAATACATATACCTCATGTATTTTATACCTCACTATATATCTTCTATTCAATATTAGATTTCCTTCATCATTTTTGAAAATAAAACTCGTGACACTTGTCACGTGAAAAATTTCACAGACATAACGTAATCGAAATTTGAATTCACCACGAAAAAATGTTGCCAGCTTTCAACACATTACGAAATTTCAATTCAGCAATACCTTCCTTTCTCCGAATTTCATTGCAGTTAATACATAAATTATATTCTAATAAAGAACTGCCTAAAATACGTAATATATCAAAATAAGTGTCTCTTATTTCATTCCAAATACGGACTTATGATCGTTGAAATTGCTCCAAAACTGCATATCATAATAAGGTCGACGATCCCACACTTTTTAGTCACTAGCTTATAAGTATTATTTTTATACCCATCAATTCTGGTCTCGAAATTAAAAACAAACGCTCTTGAGGTGATTTTTTCAAGTTTTTGTTTCCAGACTACTGTTTTATAAAATAATTCTATTGAATAATTATTTTTCAAAATGAAAATAGCCTTTTAATTATTAATGTTTACTAATGTTAATATTTTCTTTTTATTTAAATACACAAACTGCCAAAAGTTTGCGGATAAAAATATTTTGGCCGTTTCGTGGTCCGGAATTATTTAAAAAATTCTGACGTAAACTGCTTAGATTCATTGTCAAACACTTGCTGGATTATTTTCAAATGTTTTCAAATTTATCACTCAAAATGTTATTTAAAACGCCACTGACTGCGTGAAACGCGATTTGAAAGAACCATTTCAATTTCTGTCATCCCACTCAGTTATATTCCATCGAAACATCGTTAGCTCCCATTAACGTATGACATTTCACTAACGTTGATTTTAATCCACATTTCCTCACCTTTGCTGGCTCGTCTTCAATGAAATTCCGTTGACTCGCGTAACAAAGCGCTCATCGGATAATGACAAATTAACATGATTACACATAACATGAATAACATTTGCAATTCGCGATTATAACGCGCGCGCGTGGAAGATTCGCGCGTTGATTGTCACGTCAAGACATTTTTGCCGGGCGACCGATTTCCATGAGAATGGTCTTTCGATTTGGCTTTGCATCGTTGGAAAATAAAAATCGGGGGACCATTAGAGTCGCGCGTTCATCCGCAGTTATTAGAGCGACGATAAACGCGGGCATAACTTTTGGGATCGGCGTATAAATAATGTCGATTGTTTTTTTCCCACGCACGCGCGATTTATCGGCATTTATAACCCCGGCTTTGGGCAGCTTGCGCTAATTGAAGCCGCGGCGCAAGTATCGGCAAATGTATTCATTTATTCGCGGATAACCTTTTGTGATCCGACGAAATAGCTCGCGCGATTAGCGGCCGGTAATAAATGTAAATGATAATGGCCAAGTGGAACGTTACGATACTGTAAATCACTCGAGGAATTTATAAATGGCCGACGATAATCAAAATGAAACAGGATGTCACGTCGCGCTGGCAGCTGAATAGCATTCGAACTCGCGGCTCGCTTTTCATTTCGAATATATCATCGCGCCGTCCGCGTTGTATTCTTTAAGCGACCATTTTTTAAGAAAATGTATCTGTTCGTAATTTCAGCCGCGCCGTGATTTATTGCCGCGAAATTAAATCGCGGGATCGACGACGCCCGAAACAGTGCATTAATTCGGCACAATGGCGCCCGCTTTTCCATCATCGTCGTGATAGGCGGCGCTAGTGGAGCGCGTCTTTTTTGCATGCCGGCTTCGACGCTCTTTGAATTTGATCATTGTTCCCGCGAAGGGATGATTAAATGTTGCGTTTATACACAATGCGCGAGCCATTTTTCTTCGTTAGTACGGCAGATGGCACGCTGGGCGGTGAATTTTTAATTGGGAGTGAAAGAGGTTATGATGATTCGGGTTAATTTGTTTCTGGTGAATTTCATTTCGTCTTGATTTATATTATAATTTTTCATCGTGATGGTTAATATTTACAATTTGAAATTTTTATTCGTCGAAGTTCAGTTTGGATATGCTTGAAGTTTTCAACGTTTAATAGTCAACGAAAATCAGTGAAATTAATTTTACATCGTACATTGCAATTACAAACGAAAATCGTATATCCTAAAAGATTAATATATTCATGCTTTTTCTTGTAAAATTATTCAATAAGATCTATCATCGTTTAGAGATGTAGAAAATTGCATCGAATTCAATTGTCGTTTACTGATAAACGTTAGAAATTTAATAATAAATTAAAAAGTTTTACCATTTAAACTATTAATTTTACTATTTAAATTTTTCAGTGGATCAAAGTTATTTCAAAGCGTCCAACTGCAAGTTCTTCCTTTTTTCCGCACTATAACGTATCGACAAACAGCGCTGACCGCGACGAGAAACAAATCAGAAAAGAGCTTCTTTCAGCCCCGACTTGTGTATATACGATAAAGAGCGCGTCGTTATATCTTCAGAAAAACTTTTACGTTCTTTGACTCCCAATAGCTTTGACGTGTTTGATTAATGAGGTTCAGCTGGATTCATGACAAACGAGCCTCATTGGACTTTTCGCGCAATCGGTGTATCCCAGTAAAGTCCAGCCAATATCAAGAGCTGTATTTCCGGGATCGGATTGCCGTCTATCAATCCAAAACTGCATAATAAGCGAAGTCGAGATTCGCCGTTTACAGTTTGCCGTTCGATGCGAAATTGCTGATTCGGCAAATTATCATTAAACAGCGATGTTCGGCGAACGCTACTCGGCAAGTCTTGAAAGAGGAGGATAGAAACGAGGGAAACGAAAAAGAGACACGGTACAAAGTGTCGGGAACTCGCGCGAAAAGGCCACTTGGTTCGAGTTGTGCATTTCTTTTTTACGCTTATTGTCGACGCGCGCTTCATCCGCAATGACACTCAATTCGATTAATCCGAGTTTGTTTTTGCGTCGAATGTCGCGAATTGATAAAAGAGCAGTAAAAGAAGGAGAAAGTACTTGCGAGTGCTCGCGGAAAGTTTATGCGAATAAGACTTCGAAATTGAAATTCCGATCTCTCGTCTTAATATCACTTAAGTACTTATATACAATCTGCATTTTCCCGAGCAGAGAGCGATCTTTAGACTTGACGAAGCATAATGGAGAGCCGAGCAACTTGATAAAATTCAGTGGATACTTTTGTGCGATGTCTGGGTGTTTTTTAACGTTTATTTCAAAGGGTTCTTTCGATGAAATAATACGAGAGAGTGGGAGGGGGGGGGGGGAAGAAAAAGAAACAAAAACGAAGGGTGTAATAAAACTTTTGACGGCGAATCGCCGAAACCGCAGCCGCGAATGAAATTAGAAGGCCCGGCGTGATAATTTTTTCATCGCCGCGTAACTACTTTGCGAATAAAGTTTCGCTATCGCTAAGCCGCGTTGTAAATACATTTTATAACACTCAACTTTTAATTGTTTCGGTTTCACACTTGATAAAGTTGTGTCAATAATACAGTGGATCGCGCAAACTTAGTCATTTCGTTCTAATCCCCCTCGTTAACGAACGAAGTGTTGTAACAGCAACTCGCGGAATTTGTGGGGAAAAAAGTCAAGCCCGGCGTATTTTATTGAGCGCTATTATAATGCAGTGTAAATAAGGGAGATCAAGAGGATTCCCCTCGTTGTTTGCAGATGCAATAATATGTTTTGTATAAATAATGTATCGGCGAGTTTCAATTATACTGCTCTGAAATTGAAAAATACTTCGACGTTGAACGAGCAGCGACGGGGATAAAAAGTCAGCCCGCGCGGCAACTTTTCCGACGCTGGCCTTTTGACAAACATCGGCGTGCCTTTGAAAAATGTTAAATCGCGAGTTGTCTCATAATTTACGTCGCAGTCAATATTTGCCGCGGCTGTTTGTCTTACGTAACAATCCAAACATTACAACTCCGGGTGTCGTAGCGAAGGGAACTCGTCATTTCTGAGTTCGGAGTTTCCGTCAAAAAGCTTTCAATGTGTGTATGATAAGAAATTAAGATGATTAAATTGAATGTGTTTTACAAAAACGCGTACGCAAATCGAATATATGTACGAGAAATTTTGTACTTGATAATATACAAGTTGGAACTTGATATACTTGTTTTACAAATTTTTTTTGATAAGTTGCAAAAAAAAAGTTAAATTGTATATAATATAAAAATAAGTCGAAATGGCGAAGAAAAAATAAAATTGATATATTTTAAAAGGAGTAAAAAAAATTTAAAAGAATTGAAGTGTTTTTTTTTGCAAAAAACTTTCTAAGCTCAAACTCGTGTTTTATATACGTACATAACTTTTTGTAGATAATATAATGATTTGGAGGTTTTAAAATTTAAAATAAAAAGTTGAATAATAATAATGTTATGTTATTAAGTTCGATTATCGAATATTTATTCTATTAATTAAGAAATCATTTGTAAAAATTGTTTCTATATTGATGTATTATATACTATACATATTTCTATGATATTTTTATAACTCAACTTTTAGAATAAAACTTATTTTATTCAAAACAGTTTGAAGCATTTTAAAATTGCTAATTCAGATTTCATGTCAAATGATATAGAAAACACAAGTTCTGTTTGAAAACAATTTAATTTAAAACCCCCACAAGTGTTTTCGATTTGAAGAATCAATTAAAAATTGTAATGTAAACTGTTCAAGTCATTCTCCCATTGTCAAACTTTTGTTACACTTACTCGTTGATATTTTTCATGAAGAATCACCTTGAGTATTTAAGTGTACGGCACATTTGATTTACAAAGTGCAAGATATTCGGACCAATTTTTTCTCTACGCGAATCGACAAAGCTGACGCCCTTCCTTTCACGATCATTTAATATTACATTTTATCATTAAGCCTTTTCCTTGTCACTTTGTTTATTTACTTCTTATGCGTTGTCGCGAAAAGCTCGTCGTGCCATTTTCAGTGTCGTACAAATGCAGAACAAACTCCGACGTGAAGTAGGTCAAAAGCAGCACGAACTTCCTTATCCTCTTTTATTCAAACCCAGCGCCCTGACAAATTCATTCGAAACACATCTCCGGTTGAAAAAGTAACAAACCCGAGCTTAGACGTCGCGAAATTATGACTGAACGTATCGGCCGGCGCTGCTGCGAAATGGAAAAGCGATCGCGGAAAAGGATCGATCTTGCGACCGAAATTGCCGGAAAACTGGCCAACGAGTTTTTGATTGAACAGCTTCCGCGGGAGTTTTGTAAATAGATTTGTCAATTGATTTGACGGCGAGCGACGCGTTTCGGTTTAGAATGTTGCTTCTGAATTTTCAGTGATTTTAGCAATGCGTTGTGATATTTGTTAAAACGTTACGGCTTAGTTAAATGTACGCGATTTCCGAGTGTTTTGATCGCAAGTTATAGCCATTAATTGGACGAATTAGACCAATTAGGGCTTAATTAACTCACTTCTATCGGTGCTCGAAAGAAACTTTCGCGTGTGTCATGTTTTATTCACCGTATTTTAATTCGATGCGTTTGATTAGACAACATGCGAAAGTGAAGTTTGATTCTGCTTGTTTTACTGTTTAATTGCACTTTCAGGTGAGATTTTGAAGAGCGGCGCATTCGTTCCGCTTTACCAAAAATCGTATGTTTAAAATATCAAGGACTGCGCTCCTTTCGTGGATGTATTATTAAAAAGGTTTTGTGTTTGGATGCAAGTTCAAAGTTCATTTTAACCCACCGGGAGAAGTAAATCTGGCATTAGTTTGGCATTAGTTTGGCAAATACCAGGCTTGCTTTTCCACGTGGGTTGTGCATGCATGAAAATTATTGTAGAAAATGTATAATTTCTACGAAAGTCTTGAGTATTTCGGACAATTATTACTTTGAAATTCTGAAAAAGATTCAGCTGCAATTTTAAGTTTGTAATATTTTCGCCGAACGAATTTAAATTGGAAATAAATTCGAAGAAAATCGGATCGGATCAAATGAGTATACTTCAGTAAGTGAAATTTAAGCAATTAAAAAATTTAATTTCGTATATACTTTTTCGTAAAGAAATTCAACTCGCTTAATTTAATATCAAATCACAATTTGAATTCGTTAGGGAAAATGTACAAACTTCCACCACACTTAATAGTCAGCCTATTAAAATCAATCCTCTATCTATAACGTAGGGACATTACGACACAATGAAGAGATACTTAAATTTATTGCCCAAAGTAATTAGAAAAACTTACTGTTTTACGGTGGATCAAAATTCAAAACATTAAAAATAAAATTAGGTAAACGCAGAAAAACAGTGATTCTAAATGATTATTCAGATAGTTAATCTCGATAATTAAGAAACTCAATTTGACTATATATACCCGCGCGAAAAAGTTACAAGTCTGGATCATAAGTGCGAGCCAGCCTCTTGCCAGATAAGTGCCATGTCGTTGCCAGACAAAATAAGCTGGCAACAGTATGGCTTAGGTCTGGCAAAAGACTGGCCCGTGCTTGTGATCCAGACTTGATACCAGACTAATGCCAAACTCATGCTAATTTAATGCCAAACTTGTTTTTCCACCCAGGTACAGTTGATTTCATAACTTCAGTATTCACACTGATCATCTAGATATTGACTTTAATATTTGGGACAGTTTGAAGAAAAATCCTCGATTATCGCCAGATAATTATATTGGTCTATATTTCTTCAACTGCACAATTTTAACATTAATTAGCATCAAATTCAAATTTTGCATTTAGCAATGACAAAATGCTGTACCTCAATAAATTGTGATAACCGCAACAATGATTTTTGCAAGCAAATACATTGATCCAAACTAGAAAACCAAATGTCGCGCAGGACCAATTACTCGAATATCAATCAAACATCAAGCATTCGTCACGCCGGACGGATTTTCTTCGGCAACGCGGAGACCCAATTCGGCAGGGGGCAGTGTTGACGGGTGGCGCTCGTGGCATTTGGCGCGATGCCGTTGGAAGGATGTTTTTAACTGAGTTAGTATGTTCAGTCGCTTATATAATCAATATACGCGAGGGGAAAGTTAAGAGAGGGTGCGAAGGTAGGAGGAAGCTGTGAAAGAAGAGGAAGCGAGCGCCGAAGGGGTGGCGGCGATGAATGGGAGAGACGGGTCCAAAAAGGAGGACGGCGATAGCGCGAGAGAAAGACAAAAGAGCGGGCCGTCGAATGGAAAGAGAAACGTCAACGGGGAGCGTGTATGTAGGTAAAGCGATTGCCGGTGACGTCAGCAGAAGGCCTCTCCAGGTCCGTTCCCTTTCCTCGTCTTGCGTTCTTTCGGCGTTCCTTCGGGCCCCCCTGCCCCCCTCCCGAGTGTCCCGCCACCACCCGTTTCTTTCGTTGCTCCCCCATCGAACTTTGCTCCACTATCTTTGAAAGGTCCGGACTTTTCGATATCCAACTTTCATTCTCTATTCCTCTTTCTCTTGCCTTTATCGACGACACCATCTCAACTTCTTTCAGCAAACGAATAAAAGGGAGGTAAACTCGAGTTCGCCAGAACCGCGGGTTGAGTCGCTCGATTTTCCACGAAATCGATAAAAGGAAGTGGACCTCGCCGAGGTGAATCGCGGTGATAATGTATCTGAAGCGCGATCGTTATTGGCGTGCGGAATCCAGGGTAGAGGGTTAATGGATGCTGAATGAGGGAGTCAGTCATGGCGACGGGTGGATGGGCAGCTTTGCGTATCTTGGCAGACCAGTGTGACTTTTCGTGACACTTTTTTGGTCCCCCCGAAGCTAGTCTTTGGTGGGATTGTTCGAGGGAGATAGCGATCAGAAGCAGTCTTTAAATTTCATGCGGAAAGTGATGTGATGTACTTTTTGCTGTTTCGGAATGACAATGTTTTTTGCCTGTGAGGGAGAATCATATTTTAGGAGGAGAAATATTTGTATTCGGTTGATATTGTTCCGGATTTGAATTCGTTAATTTATTTATCTTGGATAATTTTTTCGTTTCAAAAACAAGATTTTATGTGGACCAAAATAAGGAACGATTCACTGATTATATCTTTTATGTCGATGTTATTATTTCTTTTTTTTATTCCTTTCGTTTGATGCGTTTTTATTCATTATTAATATTTTATATCAGTAATAATAACAGTAAAGCGAGTGCTTTTTATATCAATTGTAAAAAAAAGGTGAATTTTCGTACTAAGCGGCAAAAAAAGGTTGTTTAAATTTACTTTGTTAAATTAATTAGTGAGTTTTATAAGAGCTTATTTAAAACGATGAAGTAATAATGAAGATTAAAACACTTTTTTTGTATGAAGAACATTTTTTTTTTTTTTTTTTTATTGATGAAGTTGTATTTGAAGTAGTAGAACTCAATCTACTTTAATCATATGTAAAATATAATGCTTATAATTTTTCCTTTTTTTCATCGGAATTACTCATACAAACGCATATATATGTATATTAAGGTATATCGAAAAAATTAGATTTCGTCAGTTATATTTTAAATTGCAGTTTTTGATGAGAAATTGTGTTCATCCAAGTTCTTCACTTTTAAACTACATATCCTAGAAGGCGCACGTGTGTCTTCACAATGCCATTTTCACTTCCTTTTTAGTTAAATCTACTTATCTCGAAATACATGGTTACGAAATTGATCATTTTCAGATATACGGTGCTCAGCAACAAATATAACATTTTAATTTCAGCAAGTACATACAATAATATTGATATTAAAAACATGCGCTAGCAGAATTTTAAACTTTGATTGACTGAATGAATATAATTTCATATTACATACATAAAAACAGAAAATAAAATTTAATAGTACAGCATTCAACAAAACACGATTTTTCATCCGAACCTACAATTTGAAAATTCAGCTGAAAAAATAACATTTTTCAACACAATTTAAAGCATACACATATCTATATACGATATAGTGAATATACAAAAATTGGCGATCAAACATCTTTTTATTTTTCTCACAGCAGATATTCGATCGACAAGAAATAATTGATCTGTGCTTTCCTTCTACATTTTCATCCGCTCCCAAACGAAATAGAATGAACAAACAAAGAAAAAGAATCGAAATAAAAAAAGCTAACGTCGGAAAGTTGAGAAACGAATCGGCACTTTTCAGATCCACTTCCGCATCGCGCCCGCACAGGTGCGCGTGCGTGCAACTTCTGCGGATATGCAGCACCTCGGAATTGGCAATTTGTTTGCAAATTTTGCAGCGGCTCTGCCGGCACGGTTCGTCGCCTGCGGAAATTTCACCGCCCACCGCGAAACTCCTTTATAAAATCCGTCGCGATCCCGCGGAAAAATTATTCTTCCCTTATTAGCGTCGGAAGTTGATTGCGCGACGCGACGCCTCGACGATGAATACATTTTTCGACAAATTTGACGTTCATTTGCGTGGCCGCTCCCCTCCCTCCCCGCCCTTCGCCCGGCGAGCTCGTTTTTCATCAAGTAATCGAGTTATGATTCACGATCATTTGCATCGGCCCCGCGTTTTTTCGTCCATTTTAATTGAACAAACGAACATCGGCTAATTGAACAAACACTGCTCAACGGCCATAATTTGCTTTTAATTATTTGCCGAATTATTTTGGAAACTTGGTCTTACGGACCTTAATCCCATTTAATTAGAAACAAAATGGCTATTTTTGCGTGCAGATTATGTTTTTAATTATGGAACAATGGGCCACGGCGCCCAACACCGTGGCCAACATTTTCGCGTGGGCGTAATTTGAAAAATTAATTACGCGCATTAATTGTCAAGTTATTGTTACGAATACGCGTTTGGAACTCACTTGTAAATGATAGTTTATATTCCCGAATTAACTGAACGACTTGCATGAATTTGCATAAAATTCACGTCAAGGCTCGTTCAAGCTCGCGGAAATTTTCCAACAAATTGTTTACTTAATTTCAAGCATGCTAATACCGTCGGCGTATTGTTTAAATACGTAAGACAGGTGCAAACGAATTGTGCGTACGTTAAAATGAAACTTTGCAATTTTGCAAGAATGCAAAATTACGCTCGCAATTAATTCGCTGACTGCGCGCATCGCGGGCTAAAATGCCTCAGAATTGTCATCGACCTTTCACCGCGCCATCTGCCATACTTTTGTGAAAGTTAGTTTAAGTTCATAATTAATTACTTTCGACGATTACTTTTAATTACTTTCGTTGAGTATACTTCTTTTTGATGTGAAAAGAACACATTTTTGGACAAGTTTCATCCGTTTCGGAAAAAGGGATATTTTTGTTGGAAAAGTAAATAGAGAGCCTTCGATTTTATGATCCAAAGCATCTGTTTTAAGCAGTCAACAATCTTAGTTCACAAGTCATTCGGCCTATTGTACATTTCCGAATAACGATTTCTCCGGCCGAATATTTTTAATTTTTTCTGTTCTAGCGAGTTGTTGCAGTTACAATATATATTTATGTATATGTTTCATTCCACCGTTGCGTGTCCAATATGAAATGCATTAAAATTTCACATTTTATATTTCGTTTCATCATCTTTTCCATTATTTTATTATTCTGTTTTATTATTTTTATGGCAAACAATAAAACTGATAGTTCATTTTATTTTAATTAATGATCTTGGTTTTTTTTTTTTTTTTTTTTTTAAATAAAAGCGTATAAATATTGAAAATAAAATACCGTTAATATATTTCTGATCGAAACTTATCGGGGTTTGAACGTGTCACGTATTCAATTATTTAATTTATTATTTTTTCTGAGTATAATCGAAAACTCCAATGTATTTTTAGCATCGCGCAAATATGAGCGCGAAATTTAAAAATGCATTCTGATACAATTTGACGAATTCAATTTCAGTGGTGGGAAAAGAACGAGGTGTTTTAATCGAATCACGTGACAACTAAAGCGAACTTATTTGCATATTGTATAGATTTAATTTTCGTCCTGTAATTGTAAAATATGACACCGTAATACTTGTTCCACTGTTACTTTCTTCCACACGTATCATCCAATTCGACGCAAACTACTGCAACAAAATAGTTAGCCTAAATCGAATTTGTATCACTTTAATAGTTCTTGTAAGTTTGATCGCGTATCAAGTTTGGTTCCCTATTTATCAATCGCCTTGTCTATTCGAAGTTCCCTTCTTCGGAAACGGCTTGATCCGAACAATTCAATTATTGGACTGCCGGGGACGTCAAATAAATCCGTCGGAAATTCGGGCGGACTGAAAAAGTCACATTTTGGAAATATTAATCTTCTAACTCGTCCGTCTCGTTGTTTTCAGGCTGACCATAATGTCGCATCATCACTTGTAACGACAAAATCCAATTAAAAAGGGCAAATTAGAAACTCGGTTTTCGATTAAAAGTTGTTAAAAATGAAATCGATGTTGGTGTTTGGGAAACATTCGTTGACCGCGCGCAATCTCCGTCTTGTGTTATTCGACGAGTCGTCGACAATGCTCCGATGACAGAAACACGGTGTTATTATATCGTAATTCGGTGTCGCGATACGGCGCGGGGGTGTAATGTAGAATCGCGCCGTCTTTTTCGCCTTGAGAAAAGGTTTTCTCGCTCCCAATCAAAAGCCTTCGTAGTTGGTTCTTTGAAATCAAAGGGTTGTCGTACGGTGAAAAGGCTAAACGATGAAAGTGAAGGTTTCCGTTAAGGTAAGTGACAAGTTGAGGGATTACCTCCAGACTGGCATTGTGCGTATTCGTTACCATTTCGACGGCCTTTCTTTGTTACGTTATGCCATTTCGACATATCAATTCGAAATTCGAATGTGCTGTAGACTCTCCATTAACTGCTTTGAAAAGACGCAAGCGACACAATAAGCGCCTTGGCAATTCTTAAGCATCAGCAAATTTTACATAAAGCGATCCTTAAAGTTTCGCTCAAAGATTCAACTTGGGCGCTGGTTTTGCAAGTCGTTGCAGTTTTTTAATGACGTATACGGAGTTGATGTTTTTTCCCTTCGATTTCGAGTTTATGGAAATTCAATGTTAGCGAATTTACTATTGAAAAAAAGTAAGATTTTTTCATATAAAATAAGAAAGGGGGGGGGGGTAAAGTAGTCAAAAGAATCAATATTAACATATTTTTATTACAAAATCAATGAAAAGAATTTTATGAAAAAATTGATTATTTAAAAATTATTATCTAACAAAGAACAAACGAAATAAATTATGAAATTGAATCATATCAAAATTGATAATAATATTATGAAAATCAATGATTACATGTAGATTTTTAAAAATGGGCACAAATTTTTATACTCGCGAATAAAAAAAAATTTTATAATTTTTACATCGTAAATAAAAATTGTCAAATTAAATTTGGAAGATAAAGGAAGTATTAAATACTGTCCGGTTATGGATTCATGTATTATTTGTTTTAATTGTTCAAAAAATGGTGAACTGGGTAAAGAAAGTTGAAATTTAATCTGTTATATACTTATGGAATATTAATGAACGTTTTCGCGACAAAGTAACAAATACATCTCCGATTTATTTATTATGAAAACGAAATGTAATAATATACAAAAATTATCAAATTTCATTTGAAATCTAAATTGATCGGCGATTGATATTTCTTAAGACATAATATGAGACTTTACTAAACTGGATTGTAATTGTTTTAAAAATATGTTTTCCAGACGAATTCATTAATGCGAAAACAACTATAAACATTAATAAAACAAGTTGACTTGCAGTTTTACGTTACAATTTTATATGATACGATAAAAAAAGAAAAAGAAATAAAATTTAATGAAATTATTACGAGCAGCGGCGACTGTTTGTTTTCTTGAGAGGAGCAGCAATAAACGTCTGTAAATTGTGCAATCTCATTTCTTCGTCGGGTGAAGTGGAAAATTGTCGAAAAAGAGTCATCCAAGTAGTAATACGCAAATATTTTTCGAAAGGCCTTGATAAACTTTCAAGCTCGTATAAATTTGAAAGTCCTTTTACAAAATTCAAATTTGTGTTTTCAAATTATTCAAGCAGATAATCAGGCAAAATCTTTTGAAATCCATTTACAATCTGCGGAAAGCAAGCAGAAAGCACAAAGCTTCGCACACAAAAAGCAAAGAAATGATCAATCTGTGCGGAATGGTGAAACGTACTGGAATTCTAAGCAAAAACCTTATTAAAAGCTTCAAGACATATTTTCGCAATATCGAATCCGGACGAAAACAAATTAATTTGAATACATTTTTTGACGATAAAAGAGAAATTTTTTATAACCCAGGATGAACCTATTTCTTAATCAAACGAAAAACGTGACGAAAGAGCCTTTGTTTAGTTTAAATAGACTTATCAAATTATTAAATGACTTGCGCAGATATAGAGAAAATTATTTTTGGCGCAGGTGATTTTAAATTCAACCAACTGTTCAAATTATATGAACATGTCTAATTTTACGTAGATTAATCACATTATTCGCACTCTTAAAACACTCTATTTGAATCAAAATTTAACGTCTTGAGTCAACCTGGAATCCATCTTGATATCTCGCCAAGATTAGCAAATTTTAGGTGAAGATTTAGTAAATCTTGCACTTCATACATTTTGATTCAAAACGAGCTACATTTTCATACAAAATGTCCAATCTTACCACAAGATTTAGAAGTGAATGTTAAGACTTAAATGTATATATTTCAAGTAGTTCAGTACAAATTTTTATACTTTTACCAATTAATAAAGTTTTTTTACAAAATTCAGCAATTTTGTTACAACGCAAATAAATTTCGATTCAAAAATAATTTAAACAAGACTCTGTTATATTTTGGTGGCAAGATGTATCTTTTTACAAGTGCGCAAGTAATTTCTGAAAAATTTTCTTTTTTCAGGTTGACTAATCGTGGAATCAATCGTCCAACAAATGTGAATAGCAAAAGTAATGAAAATGGATTGTCAACGCGCCGCAAATAGCGATATTAAAGATGACGAATCACCAAACAAGACCAGTAATACGCAACGCGACGATAAGGAGAAAGCTGGCTATATTGAAATGGCTTCAGGTGCATACGATTTGTGATTGCAGCATATTGTGTGCATCATTCATTTTACTGCACTATCGCTGAATTATTGCGGACGCACTTGGCAAATTATTACCGCGTTCACGCGAGGTGTTAGTGTTAGTCTATAAATCAGCTTGCCAGCTGTGTCTCAACCCCCCCCCCCCCCTTCCTTTGTGCGTCGCGCAATACCGTTCTTTCTTTTCTCGTACGAATTTGCAGACTGCGATATAGCCCGCTCTATTATTGACGGCGTTTATTACAAGCCGCTGTTTGCATAACTCGGCGTTCAGGCTTTTTAAAGTTTTCTGCGAAAATGCATGCGGGGGTGTTAACACGCAAATAAGAAATTCGCTGGAACACCTAATGCGGCGCCGGAACATGGCTTCGGTGTTAAATTAGTAAATAGTAAACTAAGACTCGAGTATTGCGAAGTTAAAATTTTAGATGCAGCGTTGAAGATATTGGCACTTATGTTTTCGCTCAATATAAACAGGGTATTACTGTTTAAAACTTTTGCTGTAATATAAAATGCTAAGCCGGCAAGTGTATTTAAATATATTGGAAAAATATAAACGTCAAAGTTTTTATTTGATAATCGTCATTATTTAATTTTTTTAATGATATAAACTATAAAAGTATAATTTAAAAATTAGGTCAAACTTTACACTCTAACCCAAGAGGTTGTTCTGCATTTGAAATGCAATTACTTCATTGTTCATATTTCAAAGTTCAACTTTAATATTGCAGTATATTACTTTAAAACCAAAGATTTTTTTACAGTGTACACTCGGAAAAATAATGGCATGCCCAATCAGCATATAGTTGGCTTATCTATACAAAACGTTCTCTTAACTGGCAAATTGTTGATTCAACCAGAATCGTGTCGCAAAATTTGTAATTTATCTAAAAATTTTTATAAACTATCAAATACAATCGAAAAAGCTGAAGAAACGAATTTAAGTACTGAAACTTAGCAGAAGAATTAAACGCAAAGTATATGAAATAAAGACTCGAAGTTATAAGGCTTATTATCATCAATACAATTAACGAGAACGCGTATGAGTATTGTCATTGAAGGTGGTAAGATTACGGGGAGGGGATCAATCCCTCGTTAGCGTTTCCTTAAGTTGGCGCGAGCTAATGAGGGTTTCACAAATCGACTTACACGTGACTCGAGTATCAGAGGGATTTCGCGCCGCGTTTATGACACTCCTTTGCTGATCCCTCAACTGAATTAGACGCGCAAGGGAAGAATTGCCGGGAGGCCCGGCGAATTGATCGTTACAAAGCAGTCCATTAGATGGCGCGACGATTGTTTCATCGGAGGGGCGTCGATTAGATTATCGGCCATTCCCGGCAACAGACTCCGGTAATCCTTTTTCAATGACCACTTAACGGCGATATGCTTAAGAACTCGGAAAGCCAGTATTACATTTCGAACAGGCGTAATCCCCAAGATATTTGACAACATATGCTCGGTCGGATCTAGCTGACCCCTCATAAGGGATAGGTTGTTGCTTAACTGACGAAATGGATGGCGCGGTCTGAGCAATTTGCCCCCGGCCGAAATTTACGAGACCGAAATGACAACAAATGAATATATCTTCTTGCCCGACTTTCCGCGCCGATGATAATTAGAGCCGAGAAGTGCGCATCAATCACTCCCGTAGACGCGAGGCTCGGAATTCCGGGGGGCTCAGTGAAGACAGGAATTTTCGGTCAGACGAGCCGCTCTTTTTTTTCTCCCGCCACCTTTCCAATTAGACGGGTTACCCCGGCCGAGAGAAATTTACGTTGCCGTTTCGGTAATAATGGAACTTTGCAGGAATTGTTTGCTTTGCCCAGCGCCGCCGGGCTTATGAAACTTCGGCCATTCGAGGCGAGGCTCAAGTGCGGCCGGATTTTCACGACAAAATGATTCGGCCGTGATTTATGATAACAGATTTGTGAATATGGGAGTGTTTTTATACGCCCGGCTAGAACACGTGACACGCGGGCTTCGACCGTCTGGAATAGATGGGAATTGGCCGGTATCCACGATCTATCTGTCTGGCATATCAAAACACTCATAAATTTGGCCGAACTAGACTGATGAGTTCGCAGTGCGATAAGACCACGGGCGGTAGGTTAAAGGGGAAAAAGATCTCGGGCGAGTAATCTTTGCGAAAAGCGAACGATTGTCGTATACCTAGGTGTATCTTGGATGTGCTGCAAAACGATACATCGAAAACACTTTTCATCGGTAATGAAACTAATTTTCTGCATTAATATTCTTCTATTTTATTTTATTTCACGATACATTTAATATATAATATAGTGAGAGAAAGAAAATCAATCAACGAAATGCGTCGTAAATGAAAAATTTACAAATTTATTCAAGTAAGTTCAAATACAGACGACAATAGCAAAGAGTTCAAGAATACCTCGAAAATCCAGACAGAATGGAATTTTCGGTTACATAAAAAATGCAAATGATCGTCCTGTAAAACAATCCTTCTTTTTAGACCAGTAGAAAATGTGAACCTACGAAGCGAGCGATGAAAATGTATCAAAAATTAATTTTCTCATTTGCGTAATCGTTTGGATGGATTATCCGGAGCAAGTGAAAGTAACGATCTTTCTTTAAAGAATGCGCTCTGACGTATAAATTTCTAATCCTTTAAAACTTCCACAAAAAAGTTCACAAAACCACTTAATTATTTATACCTAAATGCATTTTTCCGCAAAAATATTCCGCGAAAACCGTCCACTTGAAATTGATCAAAAACTTTCCCAAATCGACAAAATTTTCGTCAACGTTTTTTCGCGCGAACACTTTTTTCCCACGCGAATCGAGTTTCGGCCGCGCCGGCTGTCGATTGAACCGAGTTCCACCGAGGGGAAAAAAGACGAATTACTTCTTTACGCAAACTTTCGATACGCAGGGCCGGCGTCACCTTGAACCCGCGACGGCTGCGGGACAATTGCCGCGGATTAGTACGTGCGGCTCGGTAACTTTTTCCCGCGCGGCACGTACAACGGCCATAAATTTGGCCGGTATAATATCCGAGGAACAATTTGCCGGGGGGAGGGGGGGGGGAGGGGGCCGCGGAACAAAACGCGCGGCTCGGTTTACAGGGCGGCCGGGTCGCTCTCTTGCGGCAATTCGGCGGGTCCCGCTTCGGTAAAACAATGACGAATGTGCTGCATTGCCGTTGCACCGGGCGACCCATACACGCGGCCACGACTACTACATCCACGTACAATCGGAGATGACGCTGCGGCATTATCGAACGCGCAGCCGAGAACGCGCTTCACCATGGCCGAGCGAAGCGACGAGACGCCGGCGAGTGGCTCTCATGCATTTTTAATTCCCTTTTTTTCCC
The DNA here is from genome assembly GCA_022817685.1 of Aradophagus sp. ZL-2020. Taxonomy (NCBI): domain Eukaryota; kingdom Metazoa; phylum Arthropoda; class Insecta; order Hymenoptera; family Scelionidae; genus Aradophagus; species Aradophagus sp. ZL-2020. The sequence goes on from JABFOV010000865.1 coordinate 23,206, forward strand.
CTCCTTTTTTTCCACGGCATCGAGCGCGCGACTGATTTTCATATTCATTAAACCGTATGAATACGTCAAATAATAAAAATTCATTCAGAAAAGCGGCAAGTAGAAAAGGAGCGCGTTTGCTCAGACTTATGAATCGCGTAACCAGACTTTTGGCTGATTTGACTTATTCACGTGTATTGCGATGTGTTCGGTGAAACAAGAATAAACGGGAAGGGGATGTTGAAAAAAAAAAAAAAAAAGAAAGTAAACGGACGGACGGGAAAAGGACGAGAGAGGGAGACGGCGACGCCAAGTGTGACGAAGGGACAGAGCGCGAGGGACGGGCAAAAAACTTGGCGCGTTTTCTCGGATGAAAGACTTTCGGCGTTCGTTTTTTACCATGAAAGTAATTTCGGCGTATTTCCCGTGAACTGCGGCAGCGCCGGACTGACGTGACGCCGTCGGTCTTTCAAGTTTCCTCCCACTTAGAAATGAAAAAAGGACGGGTTTTGCGCCGGGCCGACGGTAACGAATTCGCGAGGGATTGCGGCGAAAAAAGCGTGATTCGAAATTCCGCGCCATATGCTCCCTGTCAGTCGTCGCGACAGCCCGGTGGAATTTCAAATTTATGCCGGCCTGTTTTTCGAACTTATGAAAAATGAGCTCCGAATTCGCCCGCAGCCGTGGTAAACATCGCGATGTTAACCAAAGTCAGTTTAATATGGTCTCGATCGATTATCCCTCCCCCCCCCCCCTCACCGTTTCCGTAGATCTTTCAGTCTGGACAAGGCCAGATATTAAATTAGCCGAAGAACGAAGGGCCGAGTTAATTCAACAGGCGGGCTTAATCCAATTCTAGACGCGTGTTCCGTAGGAAAAAGAAGCGAACTGGTGACTTTTACGTCTGTCGTGCGCAAACGAGAAAACAGAGATTCGGTTTGCGAGCCAATCCCTTTTCTTTTGTAGCCGACTTGGCGTCAATTATTTCCTGCCGTGTGTTGTCTGATTCGCGACTTTTCTTTGCCAGGGCCACGTCGGTTCTCGATTTGCAATTAATTGTTCCGTTTCGTTGTGCGCTAATATGATAATAGCAATGTGTATGGTGCATTTCCGACTTTACGCAAAGATAAGTTACGAGCAATATATTTTACAGGATTTTGAAGAAGAATACGAATCTGAATGTTTTCTATTATTTATAGCAACGAGTTCGATTCTCGAGAAAAATCGTAAAATAAAACTGTACTCTTTTCTATAAAAATGCAAAATTTTCCTTAAATTATAAGACGTTTTGTTTGAAGCTTTCTTCTGGGGTTTTCAATGCAAAATTTATAGGGAGTTTTGCCTGAAATTTTTTTCTCGGTGTACCATAAATTTTGTTCACGCATTGCGCAAAATTTTATTTGCAAGTAAGAGCCAAAAATGTGTGCAGTAATTGCAACAAAAAAGCGCAATGAATAATAATAATAATAATAATAATAATAATAATAATAATAATAGCAATAATCATCATCATCATCATCATCATCATCATCATCATCATCATCATCATCATCATAATTTAATAATTAATGTCTGAATTGTTTTCTAAAACGAGAAAATTACTTCAACTGAATATGAATTATCAAATAATAACATTTTTCGCTTTAAATATAAAACACTTTTAATACGAACATTTTATATTTTAAGAAAAAAGTTTAAAATCGAACAAATCCTGATCAATAAAACTTTTAAATAACAAAACACTTTTCACAATTGCTCTCTTCTGTCAAAAAGAACTTTTTCCGCGGCCTTTCCATGAAGGAAAATTTCGTATTACGAAATATATTTGCAGGAAAAGTATTACTTGCATATTTTTACCTTTTATGTATACTAATATAAAGGAATTTTTAAAACAGTTATGCATAAAAATTTGCATGTCATTCAAGTGACATATAAAAGATATTAAAAATAATTATGAAAGAAGTATAAGAATATTAATATATATTTTTAGCTTTTTCATTTCAATCCTCAAATGCATGCAGCACTCGCTCGCATTAAATATAAGTTAAAATCTAAAATAAATGTCACCCATTCATCCAATTTTCCAGATTAATATAGCTATGGAAAAAGAAATCAATCAGAATTGAATATTATTGTTTCTCTAATCAGAAACTTGAAATATATTTGTATATAAATTTGCACTATTCATGAAACATAATTTCACTCGTGAAGGTATATAATAAATAACAAATCAATAGACTGTAAAAACATTATTAAATTCCTTGAAATGAATGAAAAATTGCGCGTTGTCGATACCAATTTCTCTGCCACCAATTGCAGCAGCCCAGAATACCTTTATATAATTCTTGCATTTATAGTCGTTTACAGTTAACGTTGCTTTTGTCAAATTTATTACCAGCCCCTTATTTCGTGCGATTTATTATCATACACTCTCTACCCCCTCCCCCCTCTTCTCATCTTGACTCCGCTCTAGCAACAAACGCTCGTGAAAACGGCAGTCGGATCTCACTCTTAACGCTCCGAAGAACTCACAGTGAATATTCGTCATTCCACGGACGACGAGCGAAATTTGCGCGACCTTTGCTATTGTACAAAACACAACGTGCAATATTCTCTAAATGCTATCACACCCAACGATACTCATTTCCTGCTTAAACAATCCGTCCATATTTGCCTGCTTCTTTTCGACATTCGCCCTCCCCCCCTTTGCCCCGCTCCCCCACGAAGAGTCCGGTTTCATTCGTTATGTTTGTTTGCATCGGGTCAATAATAGAAAACATAACTATTTCCCGACTAATTTCCACGGTCGATGGCTTTTGCTTTCCAGGAGATTTAGTGTACGGTCCGAGAGAGATTGAAACGTAAGTGAAGAATCAATCTAGACGAAATATACTGGAGGATAATTTTGAGTTTAAATTCAAAAGAACGGTAATTTAATCTTGGATGTTTTTGAAACTCTTCGAAAGCAATGTTAATGGAAATGTTACTTCAAACATATAAAACTGATATCGATACTTTGTGGGTATAACGTTTTAAAATTAACTGCACGAGTAAGATTTGAGTCTGATATTGATCAAATTATTAAATAATGATATCGGTCAGTTTCAGATCATTATACACTGAGAAAAATATTTCATAAAAACTACAATCTTTTCTTATAAACTGAGGACATAAGTGTAAAATTCAAAATTATTGAATGTAAAAATGTTATTGATCTGAAACTGGTCAATTTAGATCATTTTCATCTCGATTTTCAATTGAATTAAATTTGATCAAATTCAGATCTTAATTCATTTTACTCGCGTGTTAATTTATTTTTAAGCCATGTTGTTTAAAATTAAAATGTTATTATAATTTTTTAACACATGTTGGTACAAGTAATTCCATGATGTACAAGTGATTCCATATGTATTAATGGTATTGAATACCTCGTTCAAAATACATTCAATCGAAAAATCGCGCAGAATAAAAATGTCAATCAATACCACTACATTACTTTTATCAGTATGTATAGATATTCGTTTCAAATGTATAGAATATTCGTTTAAATAATGTAAATGATTTAAATGGAATTATTATTTTACTTGAAATATGCAACAACCGACGATTGTCTAATATAATAATCACACAAATTAATATCTTATCGCATTACATTAAAATGTCTGCAGACGCAGCGAAAGCCAGAAATATGAATAAACTACAGAAATGTTTCACCAGCGAAACTCGATTCTCTTTCAATTTACGTCGAATTAAATTGATTTGTTTTGCCAATTGGAGCGCGAAAACCATAAGTCCGATTGTAAATAGACAAATTAAGGCGTTTGAACGCTCTGAACGCACCAATAAACTTATTGACTCAAAAAAAGGAAAAAACAAAGAAAAAGAAAAAAGGAAGTAGTCTCAAGGGAATCGCGACGGTCGATGCTTTTGGAAATTAATAAGTCTATCCTAAATGTATATCGGTTTTTGTTAATTGTCGGCAAATAAAGATCAAGTACCGATCGATGGACTAATTTCGATGCTATCGACTAACCGGTTGTCTGACTACAAGTTGCGGCAAACGTTTTGCTTTGAAATTAAAAAAGAAATAAGTCCGAATGTTCGTCTGTAAGAGCGGCAATTCCGCGGAGCTCTTCGGCTGGGTTTTACGATACCGCCATTTGGCGAGGTTGATTATAGAGGCTGAAACGAGCATTCAGAGACCAATGTGTAGATATATTTGACACCTCGCGCTTAGTGCTTGTTCTCAAACTGCGTTACGTAAATGTACTTCCATCTTTTACCTTAATGCTTCGCCGTCTTTTCCGTCTTATTTTTACTTGCATTAACTTCATTTGGTTTACGTGTTTTGAAAAAAGAATCGATCGCAATAAACTTAAAATAGACCCTTGGATTTCTATCCGGCTTACGAATCGCCGTGCATTTTTTCTCGTAGAATGCTTGCTTTTCAATGCACAACGTCGAAAGTATTTTAACCGATACGTTGCCAGCGTTTTAATTTTCCAGATCTATCAATAGTCTTCGATTAATTTATATCAATCGCTTTACGCTGATAAACATGGTTGGTAAAACTTTATAGATACTTGAACTTTCAATCAACTTTTGGAAATTTAAAAGTTAGAACAAAAAATCAAAATGCTTTGTATTACATTAAACACTTCAATTTAAAGTAATATTTATCAAATATTTTATTAGAACGAAAAATGTATTATAAACTGTATACCAATGTTACTAATATTTTACCAATATTAGTAAGGAAATTCGAAATATATTGTCAATATATTAATAATATACTGTTGATATGTCAACAATATAATTATAATATATTAATATTATACTAATTATATGTTTTTTGTGTTAGTAGGATACAAATTCCAATGTCTCACATAAGGACATTTTTTATGTTTGAGACAACAAATTTGTCTCATTTCATCACAAATCAGACACTTTAAACGTCTTAATTACCAAAAATATATCAAAATAATACACTTGTTTTTTTAGTATAACTTTTATTCAAAAATAACAGTTACCCGCTACTATGTTATTTACATTATTGAATGTCGTTTATTTACATTATGTCATTCGTCTTGATTTTCTATCTATCTTTATTCTCGTTTACATATTTTACCATACCCGATCCTTTTTACCAGTTTGTTTAATTGCAACTCTGCGTTTTTTTTTTTTTAGTGATTTTGACACGTTTCTAAAATAGCATAGCCACCGTTTTTTATCGCATTTCTGCTGGAAAATTTCAATTTCGCGCACCTGCAAGATTAACAAAAATTTAACTTACTTCAATGAACAAAAATTGGAAAAGCAGATTACACGAAATAAAAAGTTTCCCAAAGTGAAACATTTTAATTTGCTTGAAGACACGCCATGCTTAATGCAAATTTTGCTTACGTTTGTAAATCTTGCTCGCAACTTTATATACGAAAAATCACAAGTTCTAAACACACATTTTTGTCAGTGTAACGAGCGTAACTCATCGCCGGAGAATAATGCAACGCAAGCACAACAGCGGCGGGCGCTGGCTTTTAGCGAGGCCGGCCTTTTGATTCGACTCGGTGAGAAAAGCCGTGTTTTCGACGCGGGATGCGGCGCCTCGTTATAAGAGGAACGCGCCTTCGAGCGAGACCGAGGCGTCGATCGAGTGCACGCGACGACAGCGCCCTCTTGAAGCGTCCTTCCGCCGGGGCGAAATTTCGCAAAGCGCCGCGCGAAATTGCGCGCGCGATCACGCGCGGAATCGTACGAGCACCCTCGTGAAGCACACCTTGCCGTAAATTACGCGCTCGAAAAATACCCAACAATTGCCGTTCGCTGCTCCGACGCGCTGGAAACAATGCGCTCGATTTTCGGCTCGCCCGACTTTATTTTCTAATTTCGAGGGACTGACTTTTTCTCGAGCAATTGACGAAAAGTTATCGCTTGAAAAAGATAAACGAAAAGGTGCATTGTAACGTTAATCACTCTATTGACGTATCATTCATTCGTTCGTTAACAACAAAGTCCAAAATTTATTTTATGCACTTAGAGCAGTCTGTATTGTTGATGTAACTATTTCGAGGATTTTCTACATATAGTCAAGAGAATATCTAAATAATCTGTCTAAATAATGACTACCTAAATGAATATCTAGATAATCTAGACAACGTAAATAATTGGATGATCAATCTGACCTTTTGACTTTTCTTGTGAGTGTCCATTTTCCGTACTGACTTTTTTTATTTTGGAATTATGAAATAACGGATTAGCTTCACTGTAAAACAAGTGTCTCATTTGTGACAAACTGAGACACTTTCGCTGTCTCAAATATCAATAATGTCTCAAAATGAGATAATCCGGTTCGTAGGGTTGATATAAATATTTCTTTCATTTATTTTACGAATAAAAAAATGGGGAAAAGAGAAAAAATCACGAACGTACGTCTTGATGCGAAACATGTACCGGGTATCAAATTATTTTCCTCTTTTGTAAACAGCGACAAGTGCGTAATACGTGGCTGCGTTAAATATACATTATGTAATGCACAAGATGTAACATTTGTTAAGAACGGACAGTGTAGCGTATCAGTAGTTGCGCTGTATACTCATACACATTTGCGTTTATACGAGGCCACTAATGAGAAATGGAACAAATAAATATGAGAACGAAACGTGAGTCGTATTTTCGGTCGGAAAAACGTTTCACGTTTCCTCGTTATTTTATAACATTTTATTTTTATCGACTATTATTCGATCGTTAAATATTTATTGTACTTTTTTTATTTTTTTATTTTTTTTTTTGCAACAGAGAGTCGTGTTTTTGAAAGAGATTAAAATGAACAAGTGGGCTGGATCACTGATTTAAAAATTGTTTTCCAACATGTAAAAAAAGATGATGGCGTCGAATGAATCGGTAGAAAAAAATATACTGCACTGATTATCCGGTATGAATATGTTATTTCGACCAACATTCAAATTACGAGTCGATAAGCAAATTATAGTTGTTTAGATGTTTCACAACAAAACTTTCGGTTCTTCTAAAATTGTATTTTATGATTCGAGCAAAAAATCGCCAATTAATATTGCTGCTATCAAATTTTTCTCTGCGTGTTTAAGAAAAAAATTTATATTTCTGCAAAATGTTTTATCAAATCCAGAGATTTTCACTCACTAATCAATGGGTGTATGTTTGTGAAAACTGCATTTAATTGTTGAAACGTACAAAAATAAGGAAAAACGGGAAAAAACAAACAAACAAACAAAAAAGAAAAACAGAAAAATTAAGTAAAGAGAAAGGCAGAAACAAGCTATGTGATACTTAGGAATCACGTTCCGTTGCACACGTTGGAGTTTCGCTTTTGTGAACGCAGTGCGCTAAATCGTTTAGAAATTTATTTTATGGGATAAAAGAATTCGCGCCCTGTAATTGAAAAATCAATTACGATATACTACGCTTTTATTGACGCCGAGCAAACTGTGTATCTATCGTACCGTGGTGTCACTTCCGTTTAACGATTCAGTCATTCAACGTTAGACGAAACAGTCTGTTA
>JABFOV010000866.1:0-30698 GCA_022817685.1 Aradophagus sp. ZL-2020
CAAGACGGGTGTGTTTGAGAAGAATCGTCTCCCTTTCTCATTACATTATCATACATCCTAGTCTCGCGTCACCGTCTCTCCTCTGTTAGTTTAGTAACGAGGGCTGCAGGTAAACCCCGGGACCTCGGTTGTTAAATCGGCGAATGAATCATTGAAACGCATGCGTTAACCCTTGGCTACGTACGCCTAACGAGTTTATGAATAAGTGATTGCGCGGCGGATCGGGGGAAGAGAGAAAGTGAGCGAGAATCACGTATCGTTGATACTTACTGGCTACGCCGGAGGCGTTCGGGTCCTTGTGCGTGTGCTTCATGTGCTCCATAAGGGCCTCGCCGCCGAGGAAGAGCTTGTGGCAGACAGGACAGCTGGTTGCGTTTGGGCCGCCAATTAGGGCGGCGTGTTGCTGGAACACAACACGCTGTTGCAACTCCTTTTTTGGTCGACGTAGACACGCGGACACCAGACAGCCACCCGAGAATACCACCCGAGAGTTGCGTACCAGAAGCGCAGGACAGGCGGGCACAGAACAGAACGGTACCAGTGAGAGTTAAGGCACCAATGCCGCCGCCACCATAGACTTTACGCCTTGCACAATTTTGCTTTGCCTTTGCTGCTTTTTCTTCACCTTAGGATCGGGCGTTAGGGAGTGTGGTCGAGGACTCGGGACCAGCTTGGGATTTATTCATTCCCGCGATCGCGCGTTCCTCCAACTTTCCTACGTCAACGTCAATAATCCTTGACGATAAACATTTTAACGATTTTGTTGCAGCGTTGGAGAACGTACGAACGGCCGAGACTCGGGCGGGAATGAATCATCCGGCGCCGGGAGAGGATCGTTAAAAGGTGGAAGATAACGAAGCAAAGCTCGAGAAGACAAACGTAGAAGCTCGGGGCCTGGGAGCCGATCGTAGCGTTCGTTAGTTTGTGGACAAACTCACGGCCCACTGGCAGGGGCGGCTTCGATCGGCCGCGCCAGGCTCTGCCCGATTGACTGGGGGACGTGTGGAATATGCAAAGCATAGATTCAATGACTGGCAAATAACAATGTTCACGACGAAACTAACATCTACTAACTACAATGAAATTCGACGTCCTCTTATTTTCCAGTCGCAGCATCTCACGCGCTTTCGCCCGGCTTTCGTTCATGTTCGCTTCCACTCGGTCGTTCGAGCGAGTCAACGCGGCGCGAAAAAAAAGACGCCGCGCGGTCGTTTGCTATCATTCTTTTTCTTCACTTGTACCTTTTTTTTTTTTTACTTTTTCTTATTTTGGTTTCGCGTTCGTCATTTTTTCGCAGCCCCCTACCCCGGTCACTCATTCGTGACTGCGAAGGTCGTTTGTATGGCGCACACGAAGGCGGGCAGGTATGGCGGCTAGCCTTGCTCGAAGGACAAGGGAGACGAGGGGTTTGATTAAAGTACTGTCGAAACTCGAGAGCATAGAGCACAAGTGGCGGCAGAGAAGCCAGTGGAGGAGAGAAAAGGAGGGACAAAGGACGCAAGCAAATTTCATCGGCCGTTGCGCTGCTGTCGCTTTTGTCGAATCCGCGGCTCGTTGTTCGGCTTGTTCGCGCAGTTCGTTCGCCTTTTTCTTTGCCTTTTCGTTTTTTCCCCCGGACCTAGGGCAACCGAGAAAGCGACCGCTGCCGGCCGCGCGTAAGTTATTCTCGGAGGGAGTCTGCGGTCCGAAGGTTCGACGCCCCGACCTGGCCCAACTGGAAAAAACCGGTTTCTTCCCGAGCTCTTTCTTTTTTGCTGCATCCTTGCTTTTTGCCGCGGCCGGGCAGCTCGCGCTCTCCTTCTCCCGAGGCGAGCTCTCTCTTTGTTCCGCGCGGCCGGCCAAGACGTTGTCACGTGGGCGACCCTGTATGATTCTACGTGACCAGATTCACCTCGCGTGTCGCCGGCCGCTCCGCATCTAGCGTTGCCAATTCAACGGCGCGCTTCTTCCTGGTGCCGCGGCTCCCGCGAGGCCTCGGGCGAAGACCGAGCGTAAGCGCCCCCGGACCAATCCGCTATTCTATATTTATAATTCCTTACTTCCTGTTTCGCCGACACTAATATAGAACAAGCAACGCTTCAGCAGGATTGAATCGTATCATTGTCGACTCGGGCGATTCCTGGCAGAAAAACCAGAGTTCGTTGCTTCCTCGTTTTTCTTCCTTTGTTTAATTTCTTCTGTCTCATTTTCGTACTTGTCGCTCTTTTCTCCATTTTTTTTGCAGCTACTACGTCGTGAATTATTTTTGAATAGCGTTGAAAATTGCCACGCCGTTGCCGACTTGGTTTTTATTTGGAAAAGGACGGGGAAGAACAAGAATGCGTTATTGGATTGTGGCTAAATTTAACTCCAGTCCTAAAGCCGCTGCGGAGTTTGCAAAAGAAGTACCATCAATTTCAAGCAGCGTCTCTCTCTGTCTTTTCACCTTATTCATACGTTTTCATATTTCTTTTTGCAACATCCTCATACGAGGGTACTAAGAAAGAAGGCACGTCTTTGAACTATAATCACAGAACCGAGTATCGAATAATGAAATATATATATATACTACTATTGCAGCGTGTGAAATCATTTTCACCGTCGTTTTCACACTCGGACCATCTTATTTTACATTTCCCTTTGTCCGAGTAATTTATGACCAACGATGAAAAACAAAAGCATCATTACACCCGTCCTTTTTCGCGTCTCTATCTCAATTCTCCTTTTCTCCATTTTGCCAACGACGGAATGAAGCGACAAGTACTTGCACTTCATTAAAACGGACTTCCTTTTCCTCGCGCGTCGAACCTTGTCCAGTCTCTTTATCGACCTCTAACGACTCCGTGGCGAATAAATCTCTGCCCCCTCCCTGCCTCCTTTCTGCGCGCAATTAATCCGTGACGAAACGTCTCGACCGGGGCTCCGCGACGGTCACATTCGATAGCAAAAGTCGATTTCGCACAAAAGACGATGAAGCGTTAGCTAGGCGCTCGGCGTCTAGCCGGGTTCGGGCCAGGGAGTGGCGTAAAAAGGAAATGGGTGTGAACACACGCGTAGCGATGCGTGAAGTCGGACACGATGTAGCCATTTTGTGTGCCGCCGAGAGACTCGGAGTAACCATCTTTGATCCGTTCGGCCGAGGAGCGCGATAACGCGCGCAGATAAATCGGGATGCGGCCGGCCTTATTTCAACGATCGCGCATGTATATTTATCGGCTTCGATCGAGTCGCTCTTTTCGGCAGTCGCTCGGCTTTTCTTCGCCGCCGCTCGAAGGCCTTTTTTCCTTCCCCTCCCTCCCTCGGCCCAGTGTATATTTTTTTGCTCTCCCCTCGCTCCCCGTCTGTCCTGCTCCTCTCCTTGGCCGTTTATTTTTCCTCCGCCCGCTGCCCTCGGTCGTCGTTTTTCCCTCCTCTCGTCTTTTTTTCTCGTTCGTTCATCTCTTTGGTTTTTCGAGGTCGCGAGCCTTACAGGCAGACAACCTTCGTACGATACTTTGGTTGCTGGGTACGGCCGGCCTGGAAGATATACTTACCCGCCTCTTGTCTCTCACCTTGTAATTTCGCCTCTCACTCGCTCCCGGGGCCGGCGATCGCGCGCCCTCTCGCTCGCGGCACGACAGCAACCGAACGGTCATATTTTCATGCCTCATCGTCTTCGTTTGAAAAAGGGACGTTACGCGCGGTTATTATACATTTTAAACGCTTTCCCACGTAAATCGCGTTATGGAACAGCCACTTGAAAACCGACAAAGGACGATTTCGTTTCTTGTATTTAGCCACCGCGCGCATTTAATTATACGCGGGAGAGCAGGCCGAGGTATTTATACCCGGCGTTCGGAAACATCTCGCCGAGTACGTAAAGCGCGACTTCGGACGAGTGCGCGAAATATTTATCGATTCTTTTCCAGCGTCCGTCTCTTTTTCGGGCTCGCGATATGTTACGACCGACGAATGTAAACACGAATTAACTTTTTTTCTTTTTCCTTTTCTGATTCGGCTTTCAACCGCGGGCCTTTTTGCTCGCTTTTCTGCCCCCACCGGCTCGCGTATCGAAACGCGGAGGAAACAATCAACTATTCTATTCGGCTGAAAGGCACATTGTCTGGCAGTTTGAGGCATTCAAACGCACCGGTGTACGTTCGGCCGGCACGTTAAACTTTTTCCTCCGAGCCTGCCTAGCTGGCTCCGGTAATCCGCAAGGATACACGTGTTGCAACGTTGTAATAAGACGCGAGAAAGAAAGAATCGAGGGAGAGGCGGGAAAAAAGGCTGGCTTTGTGAAAAAAACAAGTATGTACGGCAGGTCGGCTCGTGTTGTGCCAATAATAGTCGAAACGCGGCATCGATTGTTCGGCGGTGACAAACGTGCCGGAAAGAGGGTCGTGGCGCACAATGGACGCCGTTCGCCCCGCTGGGGTTGGCGGCAATGATTTCATTAAAAACCCTCGTATGCAGTCGAACTCTGAGTGGGGAAGAAAAAAAAGATGAAAATAAAAATGCGGGCCCTGGGGGCGGGATCCGGCGCAAAGTAGAACTGCCCTGCGAATTCGGAAGCCAGCCTGGCTGCGGATCGGCGATCACGCCGCCCGGCTTAACCAATCATGCGGCATAATTCCACGCGCGGAGTAAAAATAGATCACTGGATCTTGAACGAGAGGTGTCGGGTCTTTCAGACGGGGAACCCGCTTGGAATGAACACTTCGCCGCGAGGGGACTTTTTGCCGTCGACTTTGTGCTCCAACATTTGCAACCGAACTGCAGCGCTTTTGAATTAGTTTCACAGTTCGCGTGACAATAAGTTGAAGATCGCTCGCGAGTCACGATTTAATCGTAACAAATCAAATTTGGGTTGATTGATGTAATTTGATTTTTTCATTGGTTGTGTATCAAGCACGATGGAAGGTCGGGCAATTTTTAGCCGAAGGATCAAGCAACGGAACTCGATTGTTCGATTGGCAGATGCGTCGGGAACGAAGCGAGCTTGCAAAAATTTCCGTTATTGCAAAAGCTTTTTATTCGATGCTTTGCGTAATCGTCTATATATAGCTTATCTGTAACTTTGTTCCCCGAAGGCCGTTTTGCGTTTGATAAAACAAAATTCTTTTTGCCGCGGAAAAACATCTCCCGAGACGTAAGATTTGACGTAATTATCAATCGCACGCAGTCGAAAAGTAAACACGCGGCCGACTCGACGCCGCGTTACAAAATGTCCGACTTTTAACGAATCGCATAAACTATCTCGACGACGGCAGTTGCGTAATAGAAGACTCGGCCAATCGTTATAAATTACAAGTGAACTTGATCGACTAGACGCGATTTTCGAGACTTATCGACCTCTCCGTAAATAATTAATCCGTCCGACCGACAGAACGGAACCTAAATTGGTTAACGTTGACGAATCATTTTCCACGACGTTTGTTCTAATCGCGTACATTAATCGGATCTTTTAATTGAAATTACTTGTCCTCAAAATTCGCAATCTTGTTTTATTTCCTCGTTAAATTTTGTAACGAATTAACGGATGTAACCGACTTGTGTTGTCAGATCGTTTAATGAAAAAAGAATATTTTTGTTTCGAATTAATCATTTATTAATTAATTGACTGAAATAAATTTTAATTTGAGACTCTTTAAGAAAATTTTTAATTACAACTTTTAGTAATTTATATAAAAATGTAGAATTTTTAAAAATATTCCTTAAAATTTTTTACTTAATAGGTTCATTTGTAAAACTACATATTATAATGTATGTGAAAAAAATTTTTTGTTTCAAATTTTGTGCAATTATAATGAATTACGATATTCGTAAAAAATGGTAAATTATTCAGCGTGAGTTTAAAAACGTTATCATCCGTCTTTTCATTATGGAAACACGCAAAAAACTTGTAAAAAACGTTCTTGTAATTACGGCGGGGAAAATTTTTGTTGAAAACCGATGCTCTGCCCTTTTTGCCTCTCGTCGGCCAAGTTGATTACTTTGCGCGCGATAATAAAATCGCGAAAATACAAAATGAGTTTGCCGGCGCGGCGAAAAAAGGGAGCGCGCGTCTTTCCGAAGCTTGTGGCTCGATACTTTTTACTCATGAAAATGCATCGCGGCGCGCAGCGCGGAATTCCGCGCTCCCAAGCTGTTTAAGCTATTCCCGCCGTGTGTGTTTGCCGCACATGCACATTTAACGCGGATGAAAAATCTCGTCGAGCGTGTCGAAGTTTACGAGGTCCGGGCAGTGCTTCGCGCCAGCGAAAATGAATTTAACGTTTTTGCTGCGTGGCAATTAAGCCCGGGGATTATTGCTCGGGAAGAAACGAAGAAGATCACACGGAACCAAAGGACTCTGTATACGAATTCGGATACGTTGACAAAAAATTATTTCATTGAGTAATTAATAAATTGATAAATTAGTTTTTGAAAAAACACGCGATATTCCACTTTGCTTTTTGTACAGTTTGCAAGCCCGTAACGCTAATTTGATTTGAGTTTCAATACATCAAGTAAACTCGAACGAAAAAAGCGCGCTCCCAAACAAACAATCATGCTATTCAATCAATTTGATCAATTAGAATAACGCTTCGCCTTTGTCGTTGACTCGCATCAAAAATTTTACGACGCTCAACTTGGCGATGAATAATGCGCATAATTAATTACGCGAATCACATTTACCGAATCGCGTAGGAAACGTTTTATTGCCGTTTGTTTTTGCTTTGTGCTTTTTCGTGCAACCAGCTGCGGTGACCGGCCGATGGGACGCGCTGATAAAAATTGGTTTTATTGGTACATCGATTACGAGTTATGGTGTACCAATTTTGCATAAATATAGTGCTTGTAAAATCATACGTAATTTATGGTCATTGTCTCGGCGTCGCATTCACTGAGCTTCCTCTCACCCCCTCCCCCTTCTCGCATTTTTGTCCATATCCGTTACGCGCCGTTCAAAAGCGACGTCGTTTATTCGCGCATTCTTTTAACGTGCGTCAATTAATTAACCGGCGCTTTTATTGGCACATTATCTTGTCGCACCTAAACAGACTTTCGTCGTTGACGACTTTCCCATACTGACAAAAGGTCAAGACGTAGTCGCGACCCGAAGGATGTATAAAAAGAGGGAGAGAAAATCAAGTAACGTAACATATTTTTTAGTACGATCAAAAAAATCTGCCGGACTATTATTCGGCGTTATTTCATTACACTCTAATATTTAATGCATATTAAACTATATGACTTGATTTGCAAAAATTCATTCTCTAAACCCCCAAAATTTTTAGAGACATAAAAAACAGTCTAATTATACATCCTTAATTTTAAAACACTTTAAAAATGTTTTTTATAACGAACATTTACTTGTTGTAATTAAATCTTAAATGTTTTACGCGAATTACTACGTAAGACATCAAATAAAACATGGCGAGAGAATTCCTTCGCTCTTTTCTCCCGGCGGAGAAATGGAAAAACCGGCGAAAGACGAAAAAGCAATTTTAAGACATCGCGCTGCGCGCGAAAATTCGATTAGCCCAGAGCGAGATGGGCTGCTGTTCCATTTGTTTCGTCATTTTATTTCGCCCCGTCCACCCTGCGAACCGTTTTCTATAGCGCGGTGTTTTAATTACACCGTTGCAACGCGATACTTTATTTCTGTGGTAATCCGATGTAGAGGGCATCGCGAGATCAACGACGAGACTGTTTCTAATTTTCATTTCCATGTGATTACGTGATTCCGCCATTCCGTTTTGTTTCGCTACTTCACGAGCTGCGTGTCGATTTTGACCATTTGCATCTGTTCTTTCTCGCCGTACTTTTGTTGTTTACAAAATTCAACCATAAATATAGTACTGTTTAATTGAAAAGACTGAAAAAAAAGATTTATCTCAGTCGAATCAATTAACCGCCCCTTCTAAAATTGTCGCGAAGGAAGAAAAAATATTAAAAGATTCAGCTGTTTTGTGAACAAGTCTCATTCATTTCCATCGTGAATCCAAGTTTGAAAATTAATTGCAAGTCATTTGCATGTCGAAGCGTCAATCTCGATCATTTTTCATCGCTGCAATAATTCACCTTCTATTTTTACGACACTGCTCGCACCTTTTTTTATACCGTCCGAATATTAAAACCGCTTTACATGTTAATTCTGCAATCTTTCACGGGACGCAAACAGGCTTCATCGCGCGCTTAGCGAAATGCGAAGTCAGATTATGCGAGATTTATCGGCTATGCGAAAGGGTGAAGATAGATCAAGAGAAAGACACAGAGTGTGCGGAGCTCTCGAAAATTGGAGTCGGGGCTTTGAACGTGGATTAGGATTCAATTAGAACGTCCGAAAAGGAGTCCGCGGAAAAACGCGATATTTATCGCCGCGAATTAATCAACCTTTGTTTTTCCGACCGATTATGAGTTTATTGAACCAAAATCTAACTCCGACATAACTCACGTTGAATTTACCTAAATAAATTTTAATCGGTTATATTCACGACTACATTCAAATCGTACGTGAAATCTCACTGTACCAAAATTGGACGACAATTTTAAAGTATCATAATCAATTCAATTCTGAGATTTTTTACGATCAAGAAAAATTTAACGAAAACGCGGAAAATCTTAGCACAAAGTTACAAGAAAAAAAGGAAGCAAATTAATTTTCAAACTAACGATGGACGAAGGGCGAAGGAGGGGAGAGGGCGAAAGGTGTATTGTACAAGAAGCGGGGATTCTTCTTTCATATTGCGATATAAAGCGGATAATTTCGCGCGTCTCTATTGCCCGCGGCAATAAATCGATAGGTGAGATTACTTTTGAGAGATCGAACGAGAGATTGTATGGGAAGAAAGGAGAAGCGGCTGGCTAATTCGAAGTAAGACGGAGATGAGAGTGGAGCGAGATTGCAGCGGCGCTCGGCAGATGCCTTCCCACCTTTTTTCCTTCGAGACATGTGCCCGGCGTGCGAAAGGGTTGCGAACTTCGCTCTTCGGCCGGTCGAGACGCAAAAAATTCCGGACGTGAATTTCGCAAGGGGTGAATCTGATTAAAGGGGACCGCAATTGCCCTGGCGTTTTCGTTGCTTTGATACGTTTTTTTTTTGCTTTTTTTTTCATTTTTCGTTCCGTAGCTTTTCTCTTTCCCATCGTCTTATCTCGCTTTCCCACGACAGTCCTCGTGCAAATTCCTGTTTTCACTTTGTTCTCAGCTGCTTTATTATTTTACTCCGCTCGCTGGGGATACGATAGCAGTTAAAGTTTTCGAAAAAAGTAATTTACGCTCGATGCTTAACGTCGCTCGCAGTTGGAGATATCGAGCTCCAAAAAAATCTGAATCCCGTTTAAAGTCATCTGTCGAGTTCGATTACATTATTGCTTTTTATCCGGCTGTTCGGTTTCATCTTGTTCGTTATGTGGTGTCGATGAAAGGATATGACTTTATCCGGGTGTTAGAGTTGCGCTTCTAATATATATGAAATTGAGTTGCAGACAACTAACGCTAGGATGAGCTGGTCCGCTGAGTGATAAGCTTTGGATAAAGGCGAATCCCGGCCAAGCAATCCCAAGCTTTCCAGAAAAAACCCCAGCAGATGAGCTACGGTATGAACCTAGGCTAACCTGACAAACTGTGCTAGTTTACTACTGGATTCTTCTCAAATGGCTGAGTGCGATGGCACAAAATGAAAGGAACGAGGAAGGAAGTAAGGCGGAAGAAGTTTAAATAGAAAAGAAAAACAAAAAAAACGAGCCATTGAGAAGACTTGTTTCGTTCTCCAATAATCACTGGATTTGTACAATGAGAAGACGGTTTGCCATATGATTCCAAAATAAAAAAAAGGAAAAAAGAAAAAGATTGTTCTCTCGGTCAACGGTACGGGGATGAGGAAGTTGGCTTCGATGCAAGCGTAACCCACCACCATGTGTGCGCATACTCGGATTTCGTTATTAATTTTATTAATTGATTGACTGATTGTTATTAATTAAAGAATGATAGTTATACATTGCGTATAGGCAAGATGGCACGAACGAGCAAATATGTGCGTTAAGGAGGAGACTAGTATTGCCAAAGTTAACTGTACCGAAATAAATATATGCACACCTAGCATACATATGTCGAACATAGGAAAAACATGTGTTCAGAAAGTGTCTTTGTACTGAACATGTTGCTTTAAGAACAACAACAACGTTTTCTTTTCGTAGAAATATTTTTGCAAAAACATTTTCTAATGATATGTTATTACAGCTCTGAAACTGCGAAGGTATCTTATAGACGTTATGAAAAATCAAGTATCTTATAACAAGATCCTTATTTCTCGTTAAACTTTTTTCACATTGAGGAAATGAAACAGTAAATGCTTCTGCTAAATAGACAATCATAGTGCAATTTAATTATTACCACTATAACTTTACAACAATAATAACAAGTTAAAAATATTGTAATTAAACTTCAATCAAAATTCAATTTTACTTCATTTTCCCAGTGAATGTCTGATTCGCCTGATTCTGTAAAGTGCATTTTTTTTAAGTATGAAAATGTTGACACATGTATATAAACTCGTCAGTACATATACTTATTGGTCTGTGAAAAAATTTCGCTCGTTTTGTTGGTACGTGAAGCCATCTCTCGCGTGTTATTCTGTTTTTCTGGCCGCGTGTATGGTAATTGATATAAAACAGTGGACGTCGGATTTGGTACATACATGACTGACCTTCGACGTGTGGGTCCGGAGGCTGGACTCCGTGGCGAAGCCCTTGCCGCAAATGGTGCAGTGAAACGGCCGGTTCTTCGCCCTTTCCACCTGCGCGTCGTGGTTCCGTAAATGCTGCTGAAGATTCGACAGCTGGATGAAAGCCCGCCCGCAATCGGGAAGGTGGCACTTGTATGGCCGTTCACCTGCAAATTAGAACGTTTCGCTTATCAGAAATGATTCACAAGCAAGCCGAAGGCATTTGCATACAATGAACTTAACCGTTTCGTCAAACAAAACCGTTTCGGGCCCCGAAACGAGCCACGAATTCTCTAATTCTTGTTGTCTCTTTTTTTAATGCAATCTTACTAGCTCTTTATAATATTTTTTTTACTATTTTATTTATTATTTTTTACAATTTTTTTTTACAGTTTTAAAAAATAATGGTAAAAATAAGACGAAAAGTGCGGAAAACTTAATTGGTTTGGGACGAAGATGAGTGATATTGAAAGGCGACGAGAAAGCTATTGAATAATGATGACACTGAAATGACAGTGGAATTGAGATGACAGTTCCAAAGTAATTGAATTGTAATATTCAAGTTGGATCGATGACGCAGCACGAAGATGTTGACAATAATGGGATTTAATGAGGTAATCGATTGAAATTATCAAATTGAAGGGTTCGGGTTGGATTCATTACATGAAAATTGAGAAATGCTTTTATTATGGTAATGATAATTCGACGAAGTTGCATTCATCAGAATTGCTTAATTTAAGGCAGTTAAATAAAGGTCGATACCAACGAAAAATGATTTGGTTGATTTGACGTAATCATTTTTTTATATCTCACTTCATATTTGTGGAGTCACTCAGTAAACAATTTTGAAGAAGACTGACTTGATAAGTCTATTTAATGATTAAATGATTATTCAACGTCGCAACCAAATCGCTTCTATAATGTAAATTCTACTAAGAAAGTAAATAAAAATTATCTTACATGCTTTACAATAACGAAATTATGAACAAATACCAAATACCAAAAAAAATATGAACAAATACGAAAAAAAAACATGTATAAATTAAAGCTAATCGCAATAACCGAGACGTAATCGACGATTTAAACGATTGAAACGTAATCGACCAAAAAAATTGTTACAAAGATTAAAATTCAAACGTAACGACACGACTCAACCATTTTTCATATCTCGCTTGACACTTGAAACATTCCATCGGACCATTCACAATCACTCATCCGTGACTGCAATAATTGCAATTTTGAAGTAATATTTCATAAAACAAAAAAACATAATAATAATAATTATTATTAAAACAGAAAAGCCGTCGAAGCAACGTCCGCGAAAACAGTGACTCGCAATTGGTGATCTCGTGTAAACGAACGTTGACCTAAACACACACCAAATTCGACCGGCCTCTGCAAAGATTATAGGATTACCTAATGAAGATTGAGCCGCTAAAACGCGGACGTCAATAAATCGTGTCGGCAATTTCGCTAATGTCGAATACCATTAAAGGAACGCGTCCCGGTATCAAAATACGTCGCTGCCCATGTCTGATTGGTAGTAACTCGTCGAAAAGACCGGTATATTTTAACCCCGGCCTGGTCACGCGTTAGTTGACGAAATTCACGCGCGTTTTGTTCCGACCGCGAGGCATTTATTGTCTTTTGTTTTGCCGTGTTTGAATCATTAAAAATATTTACCGCGCCACGCAAATTAATAGGCGCCATTGGTTCGGACCGGTCGTACGATAATTAGCAAATAATTTTCTAGGGAATCGATTGACGCGCGCGCATTTCGAAAACCATAAATTGCTATTCGGTTTGCGGTTGTTTGGTTCAGGAAAGACATTTACAGGCGTGGAGATGTCGCCCTAAACTAATTATAACATTAAATGGGCATGGCAGTGCATTCGCATGTAATTGCAATATCGCAGCCGATGTTGATGTTATAAATAAAACTTTCGGCCGATTCAAAAGGGAAAAACGATTGGCAGCTGATAATTAAATTTGAGCTAAAAGCAATACGTATTGTTAAGTGTTTTTCTCGATTCAAGCATTAAGCACTTTACCATGTATAAATAAACACTTTACCAAGTAGAAAAAGTTTATTTACCGAATAGAAATATTTCTGCAATTATATGAAATATTACATTTTTGTAACATGCAAATTTGTGATATACTTTTTGGTTACAATTTTTTTATTTATGATTCACAAACTATTAAATTAATTAAATATTATGACAGAAAAAAAATGATACTGATTATAGAATTATTTAGTTCACTAGAAAACAAGGAAAACAATGCTTTCACAAACATTTGTATAAATTGAACAAGCTATTTCAATACTCCGTACACTAGAATACGAAACATGAAGAAAAATCAAGCAGAACGAGGGGAGTTAAAGGGTCAATCAATAAGACTTGCGAATAAATGAAAGGTAAACGAGGCTTTAAAGCCGTGTCGTAGTTTACTCGGGGCGTTCCTTTGATCGAATCGTTTTCCCGCGACCTTTTTCTTGTTTCAACTTTTAATCCGCGCGATGCACCTCGCTCTAATTTCCACGAGCGATTGCCTCGATAGGACTTTTATTAATATCGGCATTCTTCTCCGACTCTTTTTGCCCGGGAGCGGTGTCGAACGATTCATCTTTTATTCAATCCGGGAATTCCGGGCGATTTAATAAAAATAACGCAGACTTGGCCGCTCGTTTTTTTCTCGTCCGTGTTCCGAGTTCGGCCGTTTTCGTCGGCCGAAGCAGCGATGAATGGGATAATCGCGGCTGTTTGTCTTCGCGCGAGGAAGCATTGACGGATCGCGGCACTTTTGCCGCATTATTCGACTTTTTCATGGCAGTATGCCCGTTTTCGCCGGCGCTGCTCCTAAATGGGTTAACGAATGAGCGTGTCTCGACTCGGCTAATCGAATGAAACAACTCGTAGCGCGGCCGGGAAACGGGCGCTAAAAATACGGCTTTGGCGAAAAGTTGCCATTAATGCAATCTTTTTGGCTATTTTCGACGCCGCCCTGGCACTGTTTTTCCGTCAATAGTTGATGCTTTAATGAAATCGCGCGCGGCCGCGGGGCGCAATTTTTAGCGAGCCGTTTCGCCGAAATGGGATTCGAGCTTGGCTGGTGGATTATCCAAACGGCATCGGATAAATTGGGTTTGCGCAGTTTGGAGGTCGCGCAATTTGATCAGCCTGATGCGTCGGGTAATATTTGATTCCGCCAACTCGCGTAAGTCCATTTTTGATGCTACGTATGGGAATCCCGTTTGCTCGAAAGCAAAGTTGCACGGCTGAATGTTGATGTATTACGGCTGACGTCAATTCCGACAATGCCCATGTACAATCTGCTTTCTTGGCCATGATGATGATGATATATCGTCGGTGGCTGAAGAAAAATCCGCGATTTCCAACCAACGAATGATGATAAAACGGTCCGGGATTTTAAAAATGTCACACCGAAATTAGAAAATTGCATGAGCGAGCCAAAATGAGCGTGGAAATTAAAAGGAAGAAAACAAAAACGGCTAATTTGGTAAGACGTACTGGAAATGAGCGTGGGTTAAAAAAGATTTGATATGTTTTGTGTGAAAATTTATAGCGATAAGTCGAAACGAAAAGTGTCGACATGTGATATTGCAATTACGGTAATTCAATGGAGAGAACGCTATAAATATGCTCGGGTAAAAACCTGGATCGTAAATGAAACAACAGTCGAGCAAAAATACAAAAAGGAAATAATAAAACCATCAGCAAGAAGCTGATATTAGAACGGTGGTTGGTAATTTCAAGTAAATTTAACCCGCACTATCTTTCACGATGAAACTTTAATGAATTACAAAAATGCAAGCCGAAAATGTTCAGAATGCAAACAAAAAAGAAGCAAAGAAAACAAAAATAAATCGATGGAAATAAGTGAATTTTTTTTTGTCAAAGAAAATCAAGATATTAATGAACCGAAAAGCCGGAGCTGTGCCAACGATGTCAATTAGCGTTTCGAACCAATGGCAAACGGTGCGTGTTGAGAATAGTGGTAACCTAAAATCGCCAATTATCCAAGCATCGAATATACTAAATAAATAACAATAAACGGTAACGGGTGTACGAATGCCAGCGGCACGTTCGAGCTGGTGTGCGCAGCGTGAGATGAGAGACGATTCCAGACGGAATTGGGTTAAACTGAAAAACGGCTCACTTAAACCGGAAGGAAAACGACAAATTAGGCCTGTGAACCTCGAACAAAAATTTTTCTTACGAAAAATAACGTTCCACACATTTGCTTGAAAATTGTTATTACAACATTATATCATAACTTAATTTGAAATATCCTTAGTTATCATTGCCGATAAGTTTAAACGACACATTCTCCACGTTTTTTCTTTCATATAAAAACGTCATTTTTTCCATCACATTTCCATTTACTTGCCACGAACATGTCCACACCTGTCATGAACATGTTCGCACCTCCAGTAGTCATATCACATACTCGTGAACATAGGTGCACTTTATGTCTATTGCAGGCACCTATGCAGCGACGTTGAAATTTCTTCAACTTTTTTCTCGTGTAATGCGTCGCTCGAACCGCGTGGCTTCTTTCCCGGTGCAATTACCGACGAATTAATACGCGAGTCGAGGGGCTGGGCGTTTCTTTTTGCCGCTGGCGTTTAATTGCAGACTTGAAAAGCATTTATCGAGAACGTAGCATCGGCCGTTCGAACGTGCGCGCGCGCGTTTTTTCACGCGTGTGCGTGCTCGTGCGTGTGTGCAACCGCCCGCAATCCACCCTGCGTGCGCGCACCGGAAGCCTCGCAACGAGTCAAAGGGTTGTTACGTTTTCTACGCACAATTTGCAGCCAAACTCGGAAGCCGCTCTTCAACTCGACGCACGACAAGTCTCGTTACTCGGCTGTTCTTCTTTCGTTGACTCGACACGTGACGACCGAGGGAACGATTGGAACACGGCGCGGCCACTTTCGCGCTTTCGTGGGCTTAATCGTCGACTTCGAGGGCGCACGGCCGCGGATTGTGGTTGCTTTCATTTGCTACACTCGAAAGGCGCCGGGTCGAACGAGCGAATCATTCGTTGCTACTGAAATTGATTTCGACAGTTTGTTCGATTGAATGCCTTGGTCTCTGCGTCGGAAGTCAATCTTTCGAACGATCGGCGAAATATATGTTGATACAATTTCCAAAAGAATATTATGAGCTCGAGTTAAATTGACGATTTGAAATTATATAAAGGTTTCAATAAATAATTTAATAATTTCTAGACTTATTAACAAGGTGATGTTTTATTTCATTTCAGAAGGTAAGTAATTCAAGTTTATAAACGACTGTAATTACGGTTAAATGTTTCAGAATCGAAAATGTCTTAGTTGAAATTTATGATCGTGAATAAAAATATTAAATTTCGTTCAACATATTTATCTTATAGGCCGTTTTATAGCAGACTAATTTATTATATTGCGAACGAATCGTTACAAGGCTCCGATCAAACGTCGCTTCAAATATTTATAAGCAACGAAACTTGGCGCATTTGGTTCGAGTTTGCTGGGGCAAGGGGTAGACTAAACGCTGCGGAGGAATTAGGAAGCAATAACAATCCTTTCGTGCATCGCCGCTGATATTTATCAATAAAACTCGTTAGTTCGGCCGTCGAGCGTGAAGACCGAGGAAAAGGTCGGAAAAAAGGTCGTAAGGAAGGTCGCGCGCCCTTCGCAGTTGGATGGCAATTATCAATCCAAGGGATTTTTATCGCTCGTCGTTTCCGCATTAAATATTCAGCGCGTAGGCAACATTTTCAATCGATGTCCCCTCTTTGGCGTACCACATTTCAAGCGGCATTAGTTTACAAATCAAAGCCCGACTGTCGCTCGCAAATAACGAATCGATATCGCCGAAGTGCGAATCAATCGCGAAGGTCTTGGCAGTTGATTGAGCTGCCAATAACAATTGGAAATGGAAAAAGGAGCCGCGTTGCGCCGTCCATCAAAATCGCCGCGAAAATTTGCGAGCGTTCGCAAGGGGCCGACGGGTGGGATTCGTGCGCGGGACACCAGCGCCCCCTTCCGCCCGGCGACCCACTACACGTCCGCGGCAGAAAATTAATGTCCCCTGCAATCCATGTATAATGCATTCGCGTTTCGTTCGCCGAACAAATAAACGCATCGTTGTAAAATTTACGCGGAGCCGTCCCTGCGCTCGCCGTCCTCGTTCGGCTATTGTTCCGGCCGTCCGGCCGTCTCACTCGAGCCCCCTCGTTTTCCGTCGCGCTCGGCCTCGCGAGCCTTTCGCACTCGCCGTCTTCGTTCACCCCCTTTTCGGCCCAGTTCGGCCGGGGTGGTCCGCCACCCTGCTCGCTACGCCCCTGCACCCTCCCCTCGACTGCCTCCCTCGGCACCTCGCCCCTTCGCGCTCCCCGCACTCACCCGGAGCTCTCGTAACGCGACACGTCGTCATCGAAATTCCGCCTGGAAATCATTAAACTGTACACGAACTCATACGTATGCATGTGCATACACGAACGCTCACATGCACGCGCGATGTCATTCGCCTTCCCTATCCCAATTCAGCCCTTCGGCGCCATTGGCATTTCTCTCTTCCGTTCGCCCGATGATTCCGCGCGTACGTGCCATCGGCCGGGCCTTTTTCCGATTTTTATTCCTTTTTACCGGTTCGAGGGGGACGGTCGGGGGCACCGGGCTCGTGGTCGCGCAAATTCGATTTGCGCTCGGCGAGATAAAGTTGTCTGCGCGGGCTTTCGGGCGAGGGACTTTTTGGCTGCGAATGAGCTTGGAAATTAAATTCCCGGGGGCGCGAGGAAAAGTGCAACCACGGCGGCGGCTCGAGTTTTTGGCCGAGTGTTGATGACAGGTCGGATTTTTGTTGCACTTTTCGCCCACGAACGGGGGTAATGAGTGGAAGAGGTTTTGAGTTTTTGCCGGCCTGCGACTCGCTCGGCCACTCTTTTCGACCTTTTGCGTGATGAAACGCTCCGAGTTACACCGGCGCCCGCTCCTGCTCATTTTGTCGATTGCTTTTTTAGCACTTCGGATTTACTGCAAAACAATGCTACAAAATCAATGTGATATTTGAATTTTACTAAGGAAACTTTGAAATTAAAGCATGACTAATAAATTTTACAGAAAAACAAATAGAATTTTGTAACATATTTGTTTGAAAACTTGAAAATCAGTATACAATTTTCTACACAATGTTGGCTGAAGATGTTTGCTTATATTTTTAAAAACTAATTTTTTCTTGTGTAGTAAAATTACTTTGTACTTAAATAAACAGTTCGGTACGCGTATTCTGTCGATTGAACGAAAGCCATTTTATAATCAACCAATTTCATTAACAAATCGGATATTTAATTAAACGAAATAAAAATTCATTGAATTTATAAAAAACTAGCGCTTCTACTTGTATCAAAGGTCAACTTCTAAATAATGTAAAAATATATTTCAGGACTGCTCACACATAGGTTAATTCGTGCGTCAAAACAGTCTTTGCAATTTATCTTATTTAATTTTGTTTGAAATTGATTTGGCGCAGCAAATAAATATCACGTGATCCACGAAAATCAAGCTTCAAAATATAATTAGTCGAAAACCAATCAATGTTCGTCGGGGCATTCGTAAAAGCACGCGATGTAAAAATTTCGCGCGGCGCTGTGAATCGATGTTACACCAACTCCATTAATATCAACTCAAACAACAATACTAGGAATTTGAAATCGTTTTCAACCCGAACTGAATTTGACGAATCCAAATGGAGAATGGTAATGCGCGCATTACACGTCTCGTACTTGAATCGCTTATGTTCTTTGTTGGGGCTTTATTTTCCGAAATCAAACATCGAAACTAACAAAGCCGACGATATTGTTCAAAATAATCACTCATGGTACATACAATTTTACATTTCGTAGATTGTCAAGCATCAAATCAAATAAATTTTGCATCATTATTATTATATAAAAGTTGTTATTATTATTATCAAATTCATTTCGTAATATTTAAACAGCGTATTCCAATCCCTTCGTTCGGTTTACGTCGTATTTATAATTTAATTTTGTTTCTTACGATTTGATAAAATGAACTTTAAAATTAAAATTAATATTCTGAATGTTTAATTCACCGTTCGAAAAAATGTCCCGTAAAAATAATGTTTCCCAAAGAAATAGTCATCAATCGCGCTTTCAAGCACTCTTCAAACGAGGTCGTTCGAAGATAATCATCTTGAAATTAACTCCAAGTATAATCGTCGTTCATAAATCGAGCCCGGCAATCGTTTCTCGACGCTCGTTATTATTTATACAAATGAAGCGGAGCAAATTATTAAATTTACAACGAGGAACTGTAATATACAAAAGTATCTTTCTCTCGAGCGTTACTTTCTCTAATGTTCGGAGTGTTCCTCGACCTCATATATATTCCGTGAGCGTGTATTACACTGCATAGGCGTTTTGAAATCTGCAACACGGCATTAACTTGATCTCATCACCTACGGCTCTGCTGTTAACATATTCAAATACGCATCGCGAAAAATGACCAAACACTTTTCAGAGCAGAACGTCGTTGCTTCATTAATATAGATAAAGACGTTAAGTCGTTGACTTTGAAACGATCACTTTACTGAAAACGAACAAATTTGAAACTCACGTTGAATCATTCTTTTATGCTCCCACAAAAAATGCGACTACAATTAAAAATGTATGATTTGTTGATTGAATAAAAAGTAATCAATTTTACCATTGAAAACAAGCTCGCGAACCGAAACTGCGCTCGATGTTTTATTCAAAGACGAAACCGAGCTGATATATATTTCAGTGCGCTTACCGAGCAAGTTCATTTAAAATTTAACGATATGGCAAAAACAATGCGCCTCGAAAAACACGCGTGGCTCAGCGGGAAATTTGTTTTCAAGTTTTTTGATGGGCTGCTATTTCGGCGCAAAAGGCTTCTCCAGCGTCCGTTCTTCGTTTTAGCATACCCGATGCGTTTCATTTGATCAATTCATTGCGCTGATAATAATGAATCTGCAATTTGCATTTTAAATTTCAACACACAGCCGATATTGCAACTATTTCGCCAGCGCGATTCGGAATTCGATCATAACTGATTTCTGCATTTTTGACCGCTTTACTTTACGGTAAATTTGTTCCGCGAGTTTCGAATTACATCCAACGAAATAATTATTGTGAAATTCATGATATATAATCACAATGATGTGATATATTAAAATGGTAATCAGTGAAAGTAAAACGATTGAATTCATTTGCCTCGAATTAAAAACGGAGCGCTTTGTATCATTTTCGTGACTATTGAAAATGGCGATGCGCTCTTGAAAATAACTGAAGTTGTGCAGGGAGTTACGACGGGTAAATGATTTTGTAGTTGAAAATCACTTGCTGAGTTGATTTCACTCCAAATCGTGAAACACAATTAAGGTGTGCGTTCGAAAGGTCAAGCTCAGATTCGTAATAATCATTATCAACTTAACCTAAAACACCGCCGTTCGCTCCTCTAAGTCGAGATTTTAACACTTAATACTGAAAAGCTCTTAACTCCCTTAAAGATTGATCCTGCTCCAACTCCAAAGTGAGTTGAAATTTAACTCCTATTGAATTTGCTCCTGATTTTCACCAGCATAGCGAACAACACCCAAATAATGATAAATATAACATTCAAAGTTTAATTGTTATAACCAACAAAAATTGGTCTCAGCATTTGAATCAGTTCTTCAAAGTATTTACTATTTGACGCAGTAATATGTATCACAGAATTTCAATAAATTTAATTACGTTACGTTAAAAGAATGTTTCTGTCCTCATTTTTCTTATGTTTCAGAGTGAAATGAAATTCGCAATTCAAAAAATCGTTTGAACCAATGAAAAATTAGCGCCCGGTTGATGGAAGTGTGCGAGAACGGCGCAAACAACGGCGTAAAAAAGCGGCGCAAAGTCGAATAAATCCGGCGGTAATGAATCATCATTGGACTCGGAGCGTAGGAGCGCCGGTGCGCCGGGGGCAGCATAAATAACGTGCAAAGAAGAAGTCGGGGCAAAAAGAGCGGAATATAAATAATTGAGCGAAATGGTGCGTTATTGCCGTAGTGAAATATGCACTTAGGTACGGAGCTGCCGAATGATATAGCTTAGTGCACTGCGCTAGTGGACGTTACGAGGCATAGCATCCCTTTCCCGGCGCTGCAGCGAAGCGTTTCACGCATGCATGGAAATCATTAAAATAAAATGGCCGATAACAAATGACTGTTGCAAAGAGGGGAACCCTGCGAGAGCGGCCATCTTGGTTCACGTGACCGTCATCCGGGTAACCACGGGCACGCCACGCCCCTTTAATGATTTCTACCCCCTGGCGAACGTACGTACGTGCGATATTTCCCCAGTGTGTGGGTGCGATTGCATACATGGGGTACAGTCATCATCAGTAATATCCCAAATCCAGACCCAAGTACAGCCTCTTTCAGAGACTCGATCCAAGCCCGGGCTCGTCATCCGATTGACTTTCGCACCACCATTTTCATCGAATTTTCGCTGCGCCGTTCACCCCTCCCCCTCTTTTTTCGATTTTTCTTTTTCAAAGGCTGATTATTCTTTTCCAGTTCTTTCGGCGGCGAAAATGTAATGGAAATCGCTGAATCATGCAGGCCGATAATTTTACGGTCATCGTCATTATTTCGCTGGGTGGATGATATTTAATGATTTTGTACGTGGTAAAATAAATTTGGAGTTGCAGTTGAATTTTTGGTCCGGCGATTGAATGTGTTTTTGTTCACTTTATTCGAACTGCGAGGGCTGTTTTTGGGTGAAATGGAAATTAAAATGTAGATTATTTTTATTTGTAAATTATTTGCTCGTAGTAAATGGAATTTCACGGAGCATTTGAAGTGAGGTAATTTGATCGAGTTTTTAATCGTATTGAATAGCTTTGTGCTGATTGAATAGTAGTGTTATATGAAAAAATGGAAGAATTATTTTATATCAAAAGTGTTAAAATAAATCGTCGATTGGAAAATGGATTTTACTGTTTATATTAGGTAATCTTTGAATTGTTATGAAAGAGAGAATAGTATTACACTTGATGACTGTAAAATTGAATTTCAATTAAAATTTACGACTAATATCAAAGAACGTACGATTCTTTCCCCTACTTTTGATATTTAAAGAACATAAACGAAGCATGTTCGATTGCAACAAAGCGTTTGGATGACGAAAAATTCTATTTTCTTCGGTGTATTTCGACAAAAAAATTTAAGCAGAACAGTATTTTTCTCTTAAAACAAACGCTCGAGATGCGTTGTATAACGCAACGCGCATAAAATCCTCGCCGCGTTCTTGGCACGCTTTCAAGATCCCGCGTCTTTTATTCGAAAAAGACGGAACAAAGTTAGCAATAAAAAAAAAAGAAAAAAAAGAAGAAGGAAAGGAAGAGGTGCATTCGCCAAGACACATTGCTGCCAAAAACTGCATAATCGAAACAATTCGTCCAGCCTTTGCCCTCCCCCAAAAAAATTATCACACAATAAAACAATCGTTATCGAAGTGCATGATCGAGATATCAGGCCAGAAATCGTGATACAGCCTAGCTCGTCCATGACGAATGCCGAAATATGCATCGCATTATCTTAAACTGTTTGCAGTTAATTAAAAAGCGCCGGAGGAGCCGAATTCTCCGGCACTTCCGGTCGCAACGAAAAACAAAAGAATGATCGCATTGCGCGTGTGTGGGAGGAACATCATTCAGGCATATGGCGTTAACCTCTCGGCTCACCTGCTTCTCTCAAGCCTTATTTTTTTCGAAGCTCTACCCCTACTTCCTGATCCGTTTTTTTTTCCTTTTTTCCCCTTTAATCCTTTTTTATTTCGATCTCGCATTAAACGCGGCCCAAAAGGCCGCTGACCCTAGGGCTATCAACCCTTTTTCACTTCCTTCCGATTCAACGACCGGAAAAGGGCGATGAACTTTTTAATAACACTTTTTAATTGATCAGGATATTCGCAAAATTACATTCTATAAATCGCACTTCTACGATGAAACTCATATAATTCGTTACCGTGAAGAATTTTTTTTCAAACACAACTCAGAACGAATCGCGTTTGAACAATTTGAAGAATTTTTGAATTTATTTTGCATTACGGGAAAAGGACACCATTTCGTATGTATTTGTGAAAATAATTGTGAGCTATTCTGACGCTTCTCTGCCACTATTGAAAATGAGTCGAAGTGTATGTTTATGTTTCCGCTGCTGCCTTTTATTGAATTTTTTGTGCCAAGATTCAGGAATAGATTTCTTATGAACTACGACATCTTACTTCGCTTGGCGTTTAAGCGACCGTATACTTGACGCGGCGTATAATTTACCACGGTGCAATCGCCGGCGATGCTAGCTCGCGAATAAATGTTTGATTCTAATTCTAATGTACTGACATTGGCGGTCGCCGATCATTGATTATTGAAATCGAATGATGCACGAGTGTTCTATTAGAGCTTTTCATGACCGAGAACGTCGTTTGCTAGATCGTTTGCGTATTGACGATGTTAATTACGCAAATGGCAAATTATTTATGAAGAAGTTGGTTATGAGAATGTGACTGTTCCACACGCCAGGAATTAAGCTCGTAATATGCAATTTCCAACCTGCAATCAATATTCAAGTTCTTTTCTGTGTAATAAAATGTCATTTACACAAATGATCTTAATACGTTTAAATTGTCCTTGCAGAGTAATCATTAAACTGTTAAACATCTGTGAAAAGTTGTTTAATTATTAAATGAATTTATTTTCGATATTTTAATGTGTTTACGTGTAATTTCCTTGATTAAAAGATTAGCAAAACTGTTGATTATTTAAAAATTTTATTTACATTGATGTTATCTTAAAATTTCGATTTTAGATTTTAAATTTACAATTTATTTGAAAGTTTAAACGGAGGACAGCAAGTTAAAAAAAAATTAAAATATTTCCCATTCTATAATGAATGTAGTTATATTAAACCTAACTGCGTTTATAAATAAATACAAAAAATAATTAAATAATAATAATAAAAAAAAAATAAATAGTTAGCTCCACTATGTCATGTTTAATAAATTGAATTTTGTACTCGTTCCCGCGGCAAGTAACAAGTTTATATCACCGTCTCATTAAAATACTTATAAAACGAGTTGAGAATGTTACACGGCTCTGCGAATAATTTTGTGTTTCAATCATGAGCATCGAGTTATGCAGACTAGAAATTTATTACGATTCATTTTATTTCCTCAAACACAATAGAACTTAATTCTTAAAATGGCAACCGTTACTGAAAAATGAATGTGTTAAAAAAATAAATGCTTTTAAATTAATAATTTTTTGCTTTGTAAAAAAAAAGTCCTCGACAACTGTTTCTCAGTTTGTAACGACCAACTTAATACGTCGGGGAACAATTTTTGTCGCCAACAGTTGTCGTAATTTATTCCCAATGCTTGATGAGTCCTATTGTAACGAGCTGCTTTGTCTTCGACCACTTTCTTCAAACTTTCATTTTTTCTCTCTCAGAAATAAGGCAGAAAAGGTGTAAAAAAATTACAAAAAACGAGTTAGCGCGAAGAGGAGAAGAAGTGAAGGAAAGAAGTGCAGAAAAAATGGAAAATAAAGCGATACTTGATAATGCAACGATAACTGTGCCAAGGATTCATTCAATTCAGATAACAAGCTGCGTCTGGCAATGTCTCGGAAAAAGCCACCAGACTCGGGTCATTAGGCAGTCACGGAGTGCCGTTCGCTCATCGAGAGGCAAAAGGGGTAAAAATTAATGTCTCAGAATGAATGCTCTTTCGCCGGGCGCGCGAGCGCCGAAGTCGAAAGCCGAGGGTGCTACCGGACGGCTGAGACGACGTCGGACTTTTACGATTTTTCTTCCCGAGTCATTTGTCGCGTATCTCGCGGACCGTCATAAATTGTTCCCAAACGTAAAGACGACTGGCGGTGCGTTAGTTCGGATGGCGATCCACGGGTGTAGCATTATCAGTTCCCATCTCCAACAATTTTTGCTTCAAGTTTTACTTTTAATAAATTCATTCTTACAAGTTAACGTGAAAAAATAGCAATGCCATTCCTTTACTATATATTTACATAGCATTTTTTTATGTGTACAAAATGTAAATAAAATAAAAAAAAAGTAAATTAGAAAAAGAATACTTTTTAAACAATTTGATATTGTCGAAACGTAGAAATCATAATATTTCCAGTTATACTATTTGCAATTTTACAAAAACATTATGCTTTATGTTCAAAAATTTAATAGTCGCAGTAATTTGATGTTTCCGATTGGAATAAACCGTACAAACAATTTTTAAACTGTTTTTAGCATTCAAATTGTATTACAGTGATCGTACGTAATAGCGCATAAATACAAATGTTCAATTTTACAATCAATTATACATATGTAAACCAATTTATATTTATATTACCTTGCATGAATGAATAATCCAGAAAACCAAAGTAATGTAACAGTTAGCCAATTGTTGAAAAATCGACAGTCGAACCATTAAATATAAATTACCGCTTAAAAACTTAAATTAAAAACCAATTGAGTTGTAATTCTTATTGTCAATGGAAAACTCAAATTTTCATATTCAACGATCAAACATGTACGCACACAAATCTATAAAAATAACACCATAATTAATCAATAAAATAAAACAATGGACGACACAACAATATCTTCGAAAGTAAAAAATGAACAATGACATGTGCAAAGATTATTTCTGAAAGTCGAGCGTGAAAGTGACTAATAACGTCAATTATAATTACAATAGTTACGTGACGGAACGATCGGCGGAGTAAAAAAGTGTCACATCAATTTCCCGAGCAAATCAGCGCGCGTCTTTACGATTTCTTTACGACGTTGGCGTAATCGCGCGATTACTTAATGGGACTCGGTTGCGTGCCGCGGAGGTTAATAAAATCCCAATTAAAGCAATAGCATTGATTCGCCGGGGGGCTTTTTCAGCCGATCGCGACGCTAAGTGACACGATGATCGGCTCGCGAGGCGGCTTTTTGCGCGACGCGCGTCCGGCAACGGGCGACTTTACTTACTGCCCCGCGCAATAACAAATAAATTGCAGGCTGGCGCAATAGGCGCAACCGACGTTTCCTTCGCAGTATACGCACAATGTAGTCAGTACGCGCTCGCAGATGATATTCCGCAACGCTGCACGGTAACATGTGATTGTGGTTTGCGACGTGAGAATCGACCGCGCCGGACCCATCGGGCCTCGTTTTGATCCACTGGCCCGCTGGCGGGCGGCTTCTCGGAAATTAATTGCCAATCGGACGGCGTTGCGTGTCTTTCACGTGTCGACGTTGCGGCGCCCTTTTCCCGGGGATTTGCAGCTTGGGCTACTGTGGAGTTCGCGGAAAGGCTCAACGACGGAGGAAGGAAGAGGGCAAGGCCGAATTGGGAGTGCCGCGATGAGAGATCATGGGATTAATTTCTTTCGCAACGGCTCAGGTGCCGGAGGTGCTAATCATTAGGCCGAAAACATTCGCCTCGGTGTTTTGCAATTTTACTCCGGCAAAAGTACTGCAAAATTATAGTGTCTGTGAAATCGTGTTACTTAGGCTGTAAAAAGTGTCTACGTCGGCTTTCCAACAATTATATGCGCAAAGGTGATTTGAAATTCGAACCGTGGAAGTTAATTCGACGTTGTTTTTTAACATTAATTAGGTTTAAATGTTGATGAAAGACAAATATCAAATTAAGTGGATTGAAAAAATATTCATTGAGTAATTGAAGATTATACGAGGTTCAATTATTTACGATTATATCTACCATTATACATATTTTTAAATTGACGATGAATATAATAAGATGACGAATTTAATATATTGCTGTATTATGTTCAAAGAATAAGGAATTAAAAGGAGACTACAAACAGTAAATTTTTCAAGTTGATAAAATTGATATTCTTTATTTGATAAAATTAAAAAAAAAGTCATCTAAACAAATACGTTAGTATTCTTTTGTATAAAGTCACTTATCCAATAAAGTAATCATCCTCTCTCTAAAAACCATCACCGTTGACAAATTGACTCAACTGCAATTACTTTGTTATCACCAAATAACGTTCTAATTACGGTCCATAAACACGCCGATGAGCCGGTTCCGTTAAAAGGTGTCTGGTTAACCCGAATAGCGCTTGGCCGGGAACCGGAAAGATTTTTCTAATCTGGCCCGAGTCGAACGCACGGCGACAGTTAGCGCGATGAACAGTTAGGGCGCGCTCGGGTCGTTAGCTCGCGCTGGCGCGAGGTCACCGCCGGCGGGCCGAAGATGCGATCTCGCGTTGGCTCCCGTTTGTCCGGGCGCGCGGCGTTTCGATCGAACGGTGAAGGATAACGCGCGTCTTCTCCCCCGCGAAATGAATATAATTATGTAAATGGCTGAGGCGCCGTGGTCGCGAGCGCGCGCGCGCGCTCGCGCACTTGGGAAGTGCAAAATTATCGGCATAATGGCCGAGACGCGAAGATTATATCGACGCGGAAGAATAATTATAGTGCGTTCGGCGCTTTAAGAGACACGCGATGAGTCGGCGCTCGCACGGGACGATCGCCGGCCGGCGCCGAGACGCGGCGCCTGCCCCGGCGCTGGCCCACTTTTCGGCGCCGCGCGCACGCACGCACGAACGGCGCTCGAATTTCCGCGGGGCCCGCGCCTAATTGCGTAATCACCGGTTGGCAAAAGGTTTTTCCGCGGGCCGCAACTGGATCGCACGGGGCACGGGATCGGTGCCGGCAATCCCTCGCCGGGTTACGCCCGCGGCCGGCAAAAAAGTGTCGATAATTACAATCCGAGCGGCGAGGCTCGCGGTTCGTGTTCGCGGGCAAATAAAAAGCAGCTACGTATGCACGTTTATGATACGCCGGCTCGGCGGCTTTGCCGCGCGGCCACGTATAATTAGCGTATTAAAAATTAACCTCGACGTCTTCCACAAACGGCCGATCGAGATTTTAGTTTATTATGTGTACGGATTGCCGGGGAAAAATGCACAAATTGTGCAAATTTCACGGCGCCTCATGCCAGGTTCCCAGTGCTCCCTCGCAGCGTGCGACCCGACGACGCGCCGATATTCCGGCGGCATCGAAATTGCAGGACGGACCACTTTGCCGGCCAGACTGCGAACATGTTCGAAGACGCGTCCGGGACACGCACGGCCTGGCGTCGTTAGCAGCGCCTGCGATACTCAAGCCGGGTTTTAACGGTCTCAATGACAAATTGTGCAATTCGTGACGCAAAGTGCGAAGCAAGCCGGTCGGACGGTGCAAGTTGGCGGGCGCATTGGCCGGGTACATTGGCCGCGCCGAGTCGACTCCCACACACGCCGCAGCGCTCGTAGAAAGTCATTAGATGGAAATCTGTATCTTGCTTTACGGCCGTTGAATATCTTCTACGGAGAATATTCCACCGGCCCGTGATAAAGGCCATGCGTGTCGATTCGTGGGCGCCGAAAATCTCGCAAATTACGCGCCGTCTCACGCGCGCCACCCGATAAAGGAATTTAAGAGTACCCGTCAATAATTCAGCCAACGATCTTCGAAGAACGCTTGAGTACGTGGAACGATCGTGGGGAGAAATTTAAATCGACATTTTTTTACACTTTAAACTGTGATTAAAATTAAATTTTCTATCATGAGTACTTGCTCATAAGTAGTATAAGTCACGAACACGAATATCGATATTAATCAATATCGGTACTCGTAAATATTTCCAATTTTGAGTACATATAATTTCTCTTTTTTTCTGTTTCAAATCATCAGCTTCACAAATTATTCCTTGAGATTTTTTCAGGAAATCAATTCAAAACGTAAAACTACCAAAACGGCACCATAAAGTATTTCTTCCTACAAAATTTTCCATATTTTTTTATATACCGCAGCATGATTGAATAATATACAACAAGGTCTAAAATAAAAAGGAGATGATAAAACAAAGGCGAATATTTTCTAAGCAAATGCCAATGACGACTAGCTATGATTCGCGTTAAAGTTTCGACAAGATTATACGAATCTTCGGAAACCAGTTCAGCGCTGTTACGAAATTAGTCCGCGCTCAATTATAACGGGGATTTTATCAAACGTTTGAGAATGATTTCACATGCGAGTTTTGTGTCGGTAATATTGTATTAGATATGAAACACTTAACCTACTGACCAGTTGCAATTGGAGGAGGAGAACGCTAAACCTTGTCGAAGATCTTCGCTCGCGATACTCAGGCATATCATCACGACGAGATTCCGCGACGAAGCGACTAAAAGCCTCGTCGCCGATTAGAAAGTAAGCGGACGGCGCTTGGCAGTTTTTTCGACAGTGCCATTCGTGAAAATTACGACGCTTGCGCTCCACAAACGGAGCTGTACGTCCGTTAATGAATAATCGCCGACTTGCTTTGTACAATTTCCGTCTCGTAAAGTACGCTTGCAATTAAGTCGGAGGACGTTAGAAATTAACAAATCGCGAATTGTGTGTATTGACTCTATAAATAATGAAACATTTGAGCCGTGCGCTGTAAAATATTCAACGTTAACGAATGATTTGTGCTGGATTGCGACTCGCAATCTGAATCAGATTGAAAATAATAAATGAGAAAGCGCGGCGACTGCGACTAACGATTTGTCCTAATCGTTTATCATGTGGCAAAAGTCCGTTTTATTGTCGAGCATGAAAAAACGATTGGATTCTTTACGTCGTGCGTTACAATTCTTTATCTATGAATGCGATCGGCGAGGGGAGAAAAGTGTGCGGTTTTTCAAGGCTTGATCTAAATAGGAATCGTGATTCTTCGCTCGTTGTTTTACGGCGGCGCTGCAGTACACGAGACATCACGGTTAAAAAAAAAAAAAAAAAGAGTATGAAATAAAAGATGGGGTAGAATGGAAGGGGGAAAGTTACGAAACGGCAGAATAATGAATAAGCTAAGCAGACTTTTCCTCGTTGAGATCAAGCGAAAGGGTTGGAAAGTAAGTCAGTGATGCTAAGAGTGTCTTTGGGGGCGACGGTCACCCTCGAGATTCTTCCATCGGTTGTTTGCAAACGTCGTTAAAAAAATAAGACTTCCATCAAACGAGCGTTAAAGCATTTTGCGTTTGTCAGATTAGTTTTTATTGTCTGATAATCATCGGGCTTCAAATTTACGCCTTGCCGTGACGAGGACGAATAGTGTTTTTAGTGAGGAGAAAAATTTCGCGATAAGAAACAGAAATATAATAAAAAGTGTAAGAAAAGGAAAGAGTAATTTTGTCACTTCATAATGAGTATAAATAAAATTGTTTTATATTTTTATAATGCAGTTTAATATTTTAAATATAAGAATGCGCAATAAAAAAATTTATTATAATATTTATAATAAACATTTGAATCAAGTGGTTTCAAGTTTCGTTATAAATAAATAATTGATATTTTTTCTTTATCATACAAAGAAAGAAATTTGTCGATGCCTGCGCGCATTTTCCTCGATGTGCGGTCGAGCTAAACTCTGTATCAAGAACGCGCGATAAGATAAGTTCGGAAAAAAGTGTGCATTCTCATGACAACAATCTGAGGACGTGGATTTGCAGTACAATCAATAGAAAATGCACCGGTCGAGGTGAAATCTCAACAACGGATTCTCGGCCGGGGAAGAAAAAAATTGTTTAATACAATTGAATATGGATATTATGTATAAAAACGCCTAAGGCATTTCATATAAATTTTCATTGTTTGCAGAAAGAGTTTTCTTTCTGTAAGTTTCTACTTACAGAAAGAAAAATGTAGAAAATTAAAAAATTCACTTGTTCAAACTTTGTACTTTATTATCAACTAAAATTTGAAATTTAGATTACGATTTTTTTAATAGGTTTCTGTCATAACTAATACACCGAGAAAAAAGAATTCGTTTGATTAGCATGACAAATTTTGTTAGTATTTTCATGTACAATACATGTCCTATTTTGTTTTATTTATATGAAAAATATATCAATGTTACTTAAAAATGTGTACGC
>JABFOV010000867.1:0-30681 GCA_022817685.1 Aradophagus sp. ZL-2020
ATGTTAATTTAAGTGAATGTTTAAATTAATGACAATGCCATAAAAGTGCTATACAAAATCTGTATTACAATATACTTTTTATTAAATATTTATTAAGTTTTTAACAATGGAAGTTTTTGGATATAATCATTTCTACAGCTATTTTTATAAATTAATTCATAATAAATGTATTTAATCAAGTGACGTATAATACATTTTGTCAAAATCAACAGGAGTGAAAGTAGATAAATTGGCTTCACTCATACCTCCAATCCTTAAACACTATACACATGCTGCATTTCCACTATTGCCATCTAATAAATATATGCAATGTAAATCCAGCAAGTTGAAGATAACTTCGATTCACACGTCAAACTCACATTGACTCAATGTAGTTTTTACATTCAAATCCACGTAAAGTTGGCATTAGAGATTAACATTGAGCGTAATGTTAATATAAATAGGATTTTTTTCCCCGTGTAACTTCGCATTAGTTTGTTTTCGGTTGTTCAGGCACGATGACGCGTCTATCGGAATTTGTTGCCGATCATCTAAATTTATGTTACGCGTTATGCCAAGCTCACTCGTTGCGAGGTCTAGCTTGCAACTTGCGGAGGTCGAAGTGCTATCCAACGACACGTCAAAACTCACGTGTAAGTTCGGTCGCGGCCGAATCGCCGACGCCGGCTGGGATTCATTTCGTAACGGCGACGGAGTTTCGCCGCATTCGGCGCCGCGAGTTTACCCGTACACGCTGTTTGTTGTGTCTAAATTGATATCCCTTAACTTGACGAGATCTTTTAATCAGTCGCAGGATTAGACTTTCGCAATCCTCGCTCGCAAGTCATTCAACACGCCGAGCTTACTCGCAAAAGTTATTATATATACGGCCTCTTGTTCCGCGAGCCACGCATCGAAACCGGCCGAATCTTAGATACCCGTTCTCACCGCGAAGTTTCAATTTATTCTTTTCAACACAAAGTCTCGGATGCTTGAGCCTCATATCATGTATGAAATCCCAAGCAGAATAACACGGCTGTTACGCTGGCGTCGCGCTTTCTCGCGCCTGCACAGCCCACGGCACTACGCGGACCACGCGGTCTCGTGATCTCTTGATACCACCCGACACATGCGGCATAACGGGATAAGGGCATTTAACGTGAAAAGGATAGGAACACTTGTACCGCACACTTACCATGTACGTCCCTCGTTTAAGCGTGCGAAAGGGAGAGAAAGGCGTCGACTTCCGGAAACCTGAAATGGATTCATTTGCATAGTCAAAACAAATTGAAAATCTTCCTTTTCAGGTTCGAGCCAAAAGAAAACGAGCCCCCATGTTTGGCACAAAATTCTGTCGCATAAATTTTTCTAACTGGTAAATAAAATTTCACCACCTAATTTCCTCATGAATAAAAAAACCAATTGTTTTGATACCGAATTATTTTTTATAACGAAAAGTTTAATTACATGCACGGAAAAATTTGTCTAGCAATTGTCTGGATTGATGTCTGGTAAATGCTAGGCAGAACGTCTGGGCAAAAACTTGTATTAGTATGGCACAACTAATCTGGTAAGTCCCTGGTATATATGCGGCAAACATCTGGTAGATATTCGGCAAATGTCCGTCCCAGATGTATGGTGAGGATCTGAGATAAATAAAGTCTGGGAAAGCGCTGCCAGCACCATATTCGTTCGCCGGTGGTCTGGAGAAAAGTCTGGCAAAATGTCTGGCACTCTAACTAACTAGAAAATATGCTAGTGCTAGGTTTGGTAAATAATGGCTGGTACTGGGACGATTCTGGTAAACATCTGGGACAATGCTGGGGAAACGTTCATCCTCGTACTGGCAGTCTTATCTGGGAAATGTCTGGCAAAATCATCTGGCAAATGACTGGTAAACTTGCTTCCCAGAGTTATTTTTCGGCAGCGCCAGATACAGTGCCAGATCGCGTTTAATATGGCAAATGTCTCGGACGGTTTTTGTAAAAGTATGGTACAATGCTGGGGAATTGCTTAGTTTAGAAAAATACGTCTGGCAGCAGTCTGGAAAAATGTCTGGTAATAAGTCTGGTAACTGTCTGGATAAACTCTAGCAACAGTGTGGCCAGGCAAAATTTAATAATTTAAATAAAAAATATTTTGATAAATAATGTTATAAATATTATTTTATAACAACCTACTATATACAGAATAAAAAAAATGAAAAACACATTTCTATGCAGAACAACTAATTTTAATTTTTTCACAAATCACAGCTAGGAATCGAACTCGGAAACTTTGAGTTCGTAGATAAGGCACATAACCGCTTGGCCAGAGCGACATGTAATAACAGACACTAAATTACAGGTAGACAATACTCATGCAAGTCTATCAGGAAATCGACCGACTGAAGTCCCGTAGCAAGCACAATCACGATGAACGAAATGTTTATAGCATAAACAAAGTTAACATAATGTAAAAAATTACTGCTTTTTTTACTTAGATTGTTCAAATATTTATTTATAAATTGTTTAAACAATAGCATTTTAAAGGAATACTTTGTAATATGATTTTTACGTCAGGAGAGATTCAACTTGCTTATATTTTTTTGATGTGCTGATATATAGATATCAGAGATTCAAACAAACGATTCAACGTGCCCGATGCGAACGGCGGGGCAGGCTGCGCTCAGAGAGAGTCACTAGGATTCGGCATGTAGATAACTGAGTTTACGCGACTAGCGCATGGAGTAAGTTCTTGAACAACTTGAGGCTCAGGCGTCGATGGTAAATTCATGTCGATTGGACTACGTGAAGTAGGGTCCAGGGCGAGGCGTGCGCGAATGGAAATTAACGCCCAACAATAAATGATGCTTAGAGAAAAATGAATGCATTGTGTAGGGAGTATAAATGTTGAAGCGCAGATTTAAGAATTAAGAGTGAGCGAAATTAAATAATATGATCAATAATGATAAACACAGCAACGTGAATATAAATCATATTATTGATTTTCGTTCTGGGAACACACCACCTGTTTCAATTATTGATGAAAGTTATAGGATATAGATGTCAAGTTTGTTATTCATTTGACTGTAAGTTAAATAAATGAGAAAGAAAATGTAGTGACTTCCCAAATAATTAATGAAATTATACTCTTATAATTAATTATGAGTAATGATAAAAAGGCAAATTGACAGGGTTTAACCTGATATTTACGCCAAGTTACAAATGCTGTTGTTAATTCAGCATTATAAATATGAAATATGTCACCGTTTATATAATTGTAGAAAATAGCATGTTATCAATGGTTCTAGCAATTCGAAATCGGTCGGGTAAATGATATCAAGTCAAGTTGTTGCGTTCGTAATTAGTTGTGACTGCGGCATGCCAAAGAGAGGGGACAAGACTAGTTAAAGCAGAGTGAGATGGACTCAGGGCGTTTTTTCTTGGTTTTGGACAGTTGAAACGGAAAACCGGGAACCGCGTTCAAGTTACGTGAGCACGCGCAGATAATACCGTCCGTACACCGGGTATGTTGAAAGTTTGCCAGGAGCAACGGTACCGAGAGTCAGTCCGGGATTCCCTGGAAACCCGCGCGAATACCGCTTGAGTCTATTCCGCGTGTAGTCAGCCGCTAGTGGTTCATTTTTGAGTGTTCCGGGCGAGAAATTCACCGTACGGGCAGTCTGTCGGGTGGAATTTGCCGTCGTTATTCGATAGAACGTAAATTCAAACAATAAAGTTTATACATTGATATTCGGGAGTGTTATACTTTTTCCGAAACCTTTCTTCCCACCTGTCGGGAGATTAAACCAAGGGCAGATGGCGACCGTGAGTAATTGGGTCCGCCGTTGACCGCTACGGGCCCGCCGAAGCGTTCCGGGGCCTAGCCGTGCAGCCGTATCGGTCAAAACATCAGGGAAAGATAACTCCAACTGGAGAAATAACTCTATTCACAACATATTTAGACGTCTCCAACTTTTTACATAATTTTCTAGAAATATTTCAAATGATAGACGACGAAACATGTTGACTTTTCCAAAATTTACCTACAACTTCAATTTCAACATCTCGATGCTTTTCATCATAACATTTAGCCTGAATTTCATGCACTTTATCGAGATGTAACGTAATGAAAACTTTCAATTCTGAAATTCTACTCACTCTATCGGTCCAATTCTGAATATCAGGTTGCTCAATATCTTTGTTTGCGATTATAAAAAACGGTAAAGAAATTGAACATGTTGTATGGTGTGAAAACATATTAAAATAATAATAATTATCGTTTAATTAGTTTCGAACCGTCAATGTTTAATTTGAGCTCGAAACAACGAGGAAGTTCGATTTGACGGTTAAATCGCGGTGACCGCGAATGACGCGGTGGGGATAACGGCGCGACTGACGGCTATATAAAGGAGACGCGGTCGGGCCAACGTGGAGCACAATTTCGCGGCCATTAGGGCAAAAACTCTCTCGGTGCTCCCTTTGCCGGACATAGGTACTCAGTGTCTGAGTTGGGGGGAAACTTTGTGTCACGTCCGCGAGCCTTTTTCCTCATTCTTCCCCAGCTCAATAAGCTGTTTCCATTCTTGTCAATTCCATCAGCCTTAAAGGCTTCTACCGGGTAACCCAAACGTGTCGCTCGGGCCAGAATCCGTCATCCCCAACAAAGGTTGCATCTGTTAAGGTTGAGGATAAAGATTTGAGCAAACAGGGCTCATCTTTCGATTCAAGTAAATTATTGTGTTGGATCTGTGGGGAAAAAGGACACAGTTTTAAGGAATGCAAATTAGAGTTAAAAAAGTTTTGTTTTATGTGTGGTCGAGATGGCTATATAGTTCCTCTGTGCCCTAATAAGCACTTAAAAAACGAAAAGAAGAAGGAATAAAGATCCAAATTCCTTCATCAGTCTTAGGCAGAATTTCGGAAATTGAGGTTAAGAAACAATTTTTTTTCCGGTTACGACTTAGGAATTAGGTTTAAGAATTTTTCTCAAAGACTTGATTGAAAATAATTTTGTTAAAGCTCTTTTGGATACAGGTACGTCTAGAACATATTTGGGTAAAATTGGGAAGAAAATTATTTCAGATTTTCTATCAAAATTAAATGACGTAAATAGCAAAATATTTTCGGTGAGGTTATGATACCTACAAATTTAGTAAGCATTTTACATGATATGGCTTTTCGTTAAGTTCCAAATTTATTAGGACATTGCATTTTGGGTATGGACTTTATTTGGATTTTCGGTCTTACTAGAAATGGATATAGAGAAACTATTTCTTTTCGCGCAATTCCAAATAGAGATTTTTCGTTTAC
Source organism: Aradophagus sp. ZL-2020 (assembly GCA_022817685.1). Lineage (NCBI taxonomy): Eukaryota > Metazoa > Arthropoda > Insecta > Hymenoptera > Scelionidae > Aradophagus > Aradophagus sp. ZL-2020. The sequence goes on from JABFOV010000867.1 coordinate 5,274, forward strand.
AGATTTGGAATTGGGAGTTGATAATTGGGAAAGTTGTTGTGGAATCATTGAAATTTCGGATACTGAAAATTTAAGGTTAAGAAAATTTTTAGATAAAAATTTGACATCAATTTCTTCTGGTTTTAGAAAAACTTCTTTAGTGGAGTTCAGTTTCTCCTAAGGTAAAGGAAGCAATGTTCGAATTGGTTAATAGGTTTCTTAGGGATGGAGTTATTGAGTCTTCAAATAGTGTTTGGTCAACGCCAATTTTAAGGATCAAGTTACCTGATGGTAAATATAGGTTCTGCTTAGATTTTAGAAAGGTTAATAGTGTAACTAAGAGGGATTCTTATCCATTACCTTATATAGAAGAAAATTCGGATAAGTTACGTTCTGATATGTATTCGTCGATAAACGGCTTGAGTCAGGCGTATCATCAGATACCGCTTGAGGAGTCGAGTAAGAAAGTAACAGCTTGTACGGTTTCAGGCAAAGACCTATTTCAGTTTACCAGAATGCCTTATGCTTTAAGTGGCGCTCTAGATACATTTCAGCGTCTGTTGGATCGAGTTATTGGCAATGATATGAAATATGAAGTTTTCGTTTATCTGGATGATATAATTGTAGTGACTAAATCTTTTAAAAGACATTTAGAGGTTTTGAGTTCGGTGTTTAGTAAAATTGAGAAAGCAGGTCTTATAATTGATCTAGATAAATGTGAATTTTGTAGATATCAAGTTAAATATCTTGGATTCATTGTCAATAATAAAGGTCTTAAAATAGACGATGAAAAAATCAAGCCACTTTTAGAATATCCTGCACCAAAGAATGTTAAGCAGGTTAGACGTTTTATAGGCATGGCTTCTTGGTATGGAAAATTGATTAAGGAATTTGCGACTATTTTGGAGGCAATCAGTAAGCTTTTAAAATTGGATCAAGTTTGAGTTTGGGATATGGAACAAAGAACAGCGTTTGAAACCATTAAGCAAGTTTATTTTCCGCCCCTGTTTTAGCTTGCCCAAATTTTTCGGTACCGCTTGTTCTACAAACAGATGCGAGTAGTTACGGTTTGGGTACAGTTTCAACTCAGGTTGTAGATGGCGCGGAAAGGGTTATTGCATATGCAAGCCAAACGTTATCGAGACCTGAACGTAACTACTCAGTTACAGAAAAATAAAGTTTGGCAGTATAATTTGGGCAGTTAGGAAATTTAGAGCTCACTTGGAAGGTTATCGTTTTACTGTGATAACTGGCCATAGTAGTTTGCGTTGGCTTCATAATAAGAAAAATCTGACACGTCATTTGGCTCGTTGATGTCTTGAGTTACTTAAGTATGATTTTTACATCATACATCGCAAAGGGCAGTATGCATCAATTTCCTGATGCGCTGTCAAGAATATTTGAAAAAGAAGAATTTGAGACTGAGGATGAGATTTTGGCCATTGAGGATATTCAGGATGAATGGTATCTAAAGAGGAGTACGGAAGTAGAGCAATTTCATCGCAATTTCCAAGATTGGAAAAATGCTGATGGAACACTTTACTTTAATAAACCAAATCCTATTGTAAATCCAATTATACCTGATTTAGATCCTTGGAAATTAGTGTTGCCTTTGAAGAAACGTCGAGACATTTTTCTGGAAATTCATGAAGAACTACAGGCAGGTCATTTGGGTATAGAAAAATCTTATTCAAAAGCATTGAGGCAATATTATTGGTTTGGTATTTATAGAAGCATTTTGCTTTGGATTCGGGGTTATGAAGTTTGTCAGCACAGCAAGGTGGAGCAGTTGCTTCCAGCAGGTCTTTTGGGAAAAAGGGTCCTTATTTAACCCTGGACTATAGTTGCAGCTGACATTATGGATCCATATCCAAAATCGAAAAATGATTTCGAGAATGCCTTGGTTTTCATGGATTTCTTTACCTGTTGGATCGAGCCAATAGCTTTGAGGAAAGCCAGTGCTTAAACGATTCTGTCTGCTTTCGAGAACCTTATAATTAATCGGTCGTGTACAACAGAAATATTTTTGTTGGATAATGGGACAGAATTCTTGAATAAAGCGATATAGAAATATTTACATGAATTAGGAATACATCATACTTTTACACCTCCGTATCATGCTCAGGCAAATCCGGTGAAAAGAATTAATCGAGTACTTAAGATCATGATCATGTCAAACATTGATAAAGATCATAAAGTTTCGGATAAATATTTGTCTGAGTTAAGATTTGCGTACGATTCAGCGGCGCGCAGTTCATTGGAAGTTAGTCCGGAATTTTCAAATTTTAAAAGGGAAATTGATGGGAAAAATGTTTTAAAGGAAAATATTTCAGGAAAATAGCTTGCAAGATATTGAGCAGCCAATTATTCAGAATTGGACCGATAGAGTGATTGGAGTTTCAGAATTGAAAGATTTAATTACGTTACATCTTGATAAAGCGCATGAAATTCAGGCTAAAAGTTATGATAAAAAGCATCGAGATGTTAAATTTGAAGTTGTAGGTAAATTTTGGAAAAGTCAACATGTTTCGTCGCCTACCATTTGAAATATTTCTAGAAAATTATGTAAAAAGTTGGAGACGTCTAAATATGTTGTGAATAGAGTTATTTCTCCAGTTGTAGTTATCTTTCCTTGATGTTTTGACCGATACGGCTGCACGGCTAGGCCCCGGAACGCTTCGGCGGGCCCATAGCGGTCAACGGCGGACCCAATTACTCACGGTCGCCATCTGCCCTTGGTTTAATCTCCCGACAGGCGGGAAGAAAGGTTTCGGAAAAAGTATAACACTCCCGAATATCAATGTATAAACTTTATTGTTTGAATTTACGTTCTATCGAATAACGACGGCTAATTCCACCCGACAGACTGCCCGTACGGTGAATTTCTCGCCCGGAACACGCAACAATGAACCACTAGCGGCTGACTTCACGCGGAATAGGCTCAAGCGGTATTCGCGCGGGTTTCCAGGGAATCCCGGACTGACTCCGGTACCGTTGCTCCTGGCAAACATTCAACGCACCCTGTGTACGGACGGTATTATCTGCGCGTGCTCACGTAACTTGAACGCGGTTCCCGGTTTTCCGTTTCAACTGTCCAAAACCAAGAAAAAAAGCCCTGAGTCCATCTCACGCTGCTTTAACTAGTCTTGTCCCCTCTCTTTGGCATTCCGCAATCACGCCATTTTACGTGGCGTGTCCTGATTGGTCATCTCAACCTAACTACCTTCACGCTGCGACAAACTGTGTCGCAACCTGAAGTTACTTACCCATTCCAAGTTTATCTTTTATTCCAATCTTTTTTATCTTTAAACAAATTACGTACTCAATAACATGACTTGATTTTATTTACCCGACCGATTTCAAATTACTGAAACCATTAACAATATGCTATTTTTCACAATTATATAAGCGGTGATGTATGTCATATTTGTAATACTCAATTAACAATAGCAGTTGTAATTTGGCGTAAATAACAGTTCAAACCCTGTCAGTTTGACTTTTTATCATTACTCGTAATTAATTATAAATATGTGTATAATTTCATTTATTAATCGAGAAATCACTACATTTTCTTTCTCATTTATTCAACTTCAGTCAAATTAATAACGAACTTGACATCTATATCCTATGACTTTCTTCAATAATCGAAACACGCGTTGTGTTATAAATCAATAATATGATTTATATTTAATCGTTCACATATATATCTCATTGCTATATTCACGTTGCTGTGTTCATCATTATTGATCATATTATTCAATTTCGCTCATTCTTAATTCTTAAATCTGCGCTTCAACATTTATATTCCCTACACAATGCATTCATTTTTCTCTAAGCATCATATACTGCTAGGCGTCAATTTCCATTCGCTCTCGTCTCACCCTGGACCCAACTTCACGCAGTTCAATTGACATGAATTTGCCATCACCGCCTGAACCTGAAGTTTCTCACGTACTTACTCCACGCACTAGTCGCGTGAACATGGTCGTTTACTCGCCGAACCCAAGTGACTGTCTTTGAGCGCCGCCCGCCCCGCCGTTCGCATCGGGCACGTCCACGCTACCGACTTTCCTCTGGCCCTCGCCGCCGACCCGGATGCCGCCCATTTGCTATCTTCGCGCCGTTCGACTTCTTTCACGACTCATTTCATGTTAGCGTTCGCTATTGTTGCTACTTGCAGATCGTTTCCCGCCGTTTCATGATAATTCCACTTTTAATACTCTTTTGCGTTAAGAGGAAAACTAAATAAACTTCTATTTTATCAAACTTATAAATAATGAAAATACATTGTATTAATTGGGACTCTTTGCCAATCTATGTAGAAAATTTTAATAATTGAATTTTAATAATTTTATTAATTCAAAATTAAAATATCTCGCCCATTTGCCCCTGACTTTATTTATTGGAAACTTAAAGAATATTTCAATATTATTATTTCATTACCCTTGGGCCGGAATGTGAACACATCACATGTGCGCGTCGTTCACAATGGGAAAGTTATTGGTCTAATCTCAATTTGCGACATTAAAAAAGTTTATTCCGTTAAATTACGAAATTCAGATTAATTTTATTTTCTGTATTTTGTTTCTTTTGTTGTAGAAAACTTAAGCATCGAGACGAGTGTGGCAAGGGCCGATGCCTCGGTGTCAGTTCGTGGAGCGGAACCCGCTCCACGAATGGTTGATAAGTGCGTCGCCTCTTTACAGTATGTCCGATATGTCCGGAGTATGCCCGGAGTGGCTACTCAGGTATGTGAAGCGGATTTTTTTCCACAAATGAAATGAAATGAATTGACGACGTAGCAACGTCCTCATTTCAGGACAAGCAAAACATAAAAAATATTTCAAACGGCGAAAATATGTTTCAACCTATTATAAGTAAATAAATTGAAAAGCCAACATACATTTTCACGTACCCTATGTAACGCTACATTTACTTCCACATTTCTACAACTTATGATCATGTTGACAAAACATTCTTAATGATGATACAATCAAACGTTATTAGTTGCTCAAATTTATTGTATTCCTTTCCTAAAATATATTATTAGTTCTTACAGGAACGAACTGTAACAAATAGGTGCAATCCTATTTGTTTGCAATCTTAATTCTTTAGTTGCTTAAACTTGAAATAAGGTTTTTCTAGCTTATGCTAGAAAAGCTTAATAATTTAATTTAGAGAAACTACGCAAACTTTAATTTTTTACGAAAATTTGACCTAATTTTTTAACACATGTAACATAATTATATTTGTAACACGTGTATTATAAATTAATAAAAGGTTATACAAATTATTGATTGTTGGTTATTAAAAAACCGCAACAATACTTTTTTTTAAGTTACAATGTTTAAAAATTTATGACACTGTAACACAATTTTCTTAACTTTGTATATAATTTTGTAACGGTTAGAAAGAAGAAAGATTCTGGCACACGTGCCATAATTTCATTTTTTTTTTTTTTTTAACAGTTCAACTTTAGATTTCTGATTATTTTGAAAATCTTTCAAAGTAAGGTGATAATTTTGTAGATTTATAGTCATTTTTGGTGTATTTTTTAATATTACATTATTCCCTCATCTTGATATGGCTAATTTATACATAAAAAAGTGAACGGTGGCTTTTTCTATTAAACAGCTTTCGGGAAATGACCATTATATTCGACACCATGTAGAGCAATGACAAACTATTAGATTATTTGAGCAATATTGGTTGTGATATAATTTTTATAATTAGATAAAATATCATTATTAAAATATCATGGAACAATTGTTATTTCGGGGAAAATACGTTTGGGGAATAATAAATTCAGGAAAAATTGAGAATATTGAACTTTTCACACACTCTTATACACGCGCGCATGCGTTGTACGCACTGTTTACAATTTCTTGTTTTTGTCAGACAAATTTCTTGATTCGCCTCTGAATATCAATGTTAGACGCAGCATCAGATTTTTACAAGCTAAAATATGGATAAGACAAGACTTTTTCCTTGCAGATCTGTCCTTACATTTATGAATTAGTTATAAATCATACTTTTAAAAGCATAAAAGTGTTGAATAACCAATTTATTATGCAAATTTCAAAAAACCAAATCATTTTCATCTCATAATTATATTTTATATACACTGAGAGAAGAAAAGCATTGAAAATTAAATTTTTTCGTTATAGGTTGAGGATATAACGAAAAAACATTAATACGTCGTAGAAAAAATAGAATTATTTACAATTGAAGCAGACAGTTAATTGAACCACGTTAAAACTAAGTATAATCTGTGACAATAAAATGTGTAATAATTAATATTTGTAGACGTATATTTACATTATAATATTATATTTTGAAAAATGTACAATCACCAATGCTACATTCGCAACGCTTGCTTTCAAGAACTACAATTCAAATGGTAACTTTCTATGAGAACATTATTAAAACTCATTCATACAATTTTCTATTATTTTAGATTGCAGTTTTTGAATAACGCGCTTATAATAGAAAAAGAAAAAAGTAATAGACTGTAACATTTTAGTGATAAAATATAAATATGTTAAAAGATACGACATATTAACATAATATTACATATTAAGTATATGTAAGAAATATAGAAAAAATGTAACAAATGTAGAAATTGATATATTTACATATTTTAATTATGATTTTTTACATATTTATTATTAACTAATTCTTTCTTCCTAAGTTTATGTTTCAAATTTGACATCAGATGTACAAACATTTTAATGTATTCTCACTAGATGTTGCATCAAGACTCACAAGTGCAAAGACAAGTCGGCTCTTAGTATATAAAGACAGTAAATATTCAGTAACTATGTAATGTTTGCGATACGACTTCTTATTAAATACTGCGATTATTGTAATGAAATATCGCGCGCGCGTGTGTGTGTGTGTGTGTCTTGAAACAGACACGAAATTTCCCACTCTGTTCTTTAAAAATGTAAAACAAAGCGTTCTTTCTCGACCTACGTTTATCTCTCTCTTCTGTCTATCATCTATCTGCCTTGACCCCTTTGTCAAGTCATAACTTTGTGATATACTTTCCTCACAGGTGAATCAATGAAAATTTTGTAGAGAAATAATAATGTGTTTATAAAAACTACTACTTACGCTTATAATTTCTGCATAAAATCTGTATAATTTTTTCCTTAGTATAACTTGATTTTTATAGATAAAAAGTACAATCATTGATTACAATAATACAATTCGTTCGCGTTAAAATTTATAGAAATTAATTTGTATAACTCTTGTTTAATATTTCGATCGACAAGATTGTACTTTGTACTACCAATGTGATATGTCCTCAACCTGCAAGGAAAAATTGTAATATTTCTTATCACTTTTCGTAATATGTATTAAAATTTTCTCGCAGTGTATATCCATGAAATTAATATGTACGTGTAAGTATATACACTCGAATTTGTAAAGAAAAGAATTATCACTTTCGTAATACAATCTTTAGCACAATGTTCAAATCGAACAATAATTTTTTAATTTCATTATTCTAATATAATGGTTATGTATTTATATTTCAGTTGACAATGACGCGTTTTAATTATTTTTCGAATCAAACTATAGTAAAGTTTAATGTTAAAATATGTACAATAATAGTTTAATTAGATGTATATAAATTAGGCTTGTAAAATGTTCAGTTCGAACAAGTGTAAATATTTGTGAGAAATTGTTTAAACATATTCGAATATATTCAAAATGTTTGAATATTTGAATATTCGAATAATCGAATGTTCGAATAATAAAATATTCCAATTATTCGAAAATAGATTTATCATATTATTTTGTATATATTTCCAAATTTCATTCAAATCTTAATGATTTGAAAGCGAAGGGTAAAAAATTGAAGACTAAACGAAGCAATGAAAAGAAGAAAGTTTTCTATTAAACTGTTAATTCTGTCTGAATATTGTATAAATAGATAAATTGATCAGAATAAGTTATCATTAAAATACAATATATTTTATTGTTATATTATATACGTTAAGTAATATATTATATATGGTATATAATTTATATATAATATATTTATATAATAATATATTAGTTAAGAATATATTACATACAATATAATATGTTGAATCCATTTTTAAATAAATGAATATTCGAATATTCGAGTACTTTGAATATATTCGAATATGTTCGAATAATTAATATTTTTGAGTCATTCGAATATTTCATGAATTTTTCGAAGTTTTAACAAGCCTAATATAAATTTTATTGATGTATATTAAATAAGATTGTATAAAATAATTTAATAAGAAAAGTGATTACATTCTTTCATAACTTGAAATCATACATTTTCATGATACAATTTTATCTATTCCCTTAAATAATTATTGTGGCACGTAGGAAAAACCGGTTAACTCAAATTTTTGAAAACGTTGACTTTACACTAAATTTCGCCATTTTGTCTATTATATTTTCATTTTGTCAGACTGAAATTGTAAAAACTTATAAATTTCCCAATACAAATAAAAATTATAATACAAACAAAATCAGTACTTTAAATGCATATCAAAATCTTTCAACGCATTTTTGTCGATTTTACAAATTTTGGAGTTAACTGGTTTTTCCTTATGACCACAGATTTATGATTGTATAGTTTTCCACGTGGAAATATTCACAAGAGATGAAATGTTGGATTATTTAAACACAAAATTTGAAGTGATACATCTATTTCAAATTTGCTTAAATACATATATCAAATTTGTTCAAAACGTTTTAGAGTTAAAATAATGAGGATATTTCCACGTGTAAACTTCAAATATATTAATTTTATTACAATAAGTATTTTAAATTTATATAAAATGGAAATGTGAAGAGTAATAATAATTGGTTACTAACACAGACAATACAAAATATATGTTACTTAATTTATACAGGATAAATAATATTGATTTATTATACATTATATCACATATTTTCTTAATTCTCAAACTCAAAGTTTTAACTCGTTATTGAATTATATATGCTAGGCAGACGACAATCTTGAGATTATTTCCAACAGCACTTTTCTTTTATCTTCGCTTTGAAAATTTTTTCGACTAGAGCAGAATTCATATTGAAAAGAATTTTTTTTTTTGCTATAATTCTACTTTATCCACTTAATTCCATATTTTCTTCACAATGTAGAACTGAAATATTTACATTCACATAACTTGCTAACTTAGTAATGCTTACAATGATAGGAAATAATGTCAAAACGAGAGAAACAGTAGCAATAACTGAAATAGCGGCAGGAGGATGTATTAAATAAGCGCCGTCCAATGAACTGTATCCGTGAATTCGGGAGGTAAAGATACAGACTAACTGTGGGCGTGGCTTCATACAGGTATAAGGATGGCGAAAATGTGCCTAAGGGTGTTATATATCACTGACAGCATAAACATACGCTCGCCATACGATCGTTCTGTTGACAAACGTTGGGTGAATTTGACGTTGGAACACATGGTTTAATTTATGAGCATGTAGAATTGTGTAAAATTATTCTAAATAAAATATATATATATATATATATTAAATAAAATAAAAAATCTTTAATACTTGCGATCTATGCCAGGAATTAGAACATTAAAAGTTAATGGTAAGTTAAGGAAATTCCATGATAATAGATTAAAAGCATTTAAACTGATTAAACTTAATGAGAGTTTTAAAAACTGTCTTTTAAGATGCAATTTTAGGTACTTATTTTTGTAATTTTTGAAATTTCAAAAGTGTCTCATTGTTCAAAGGTAATGTAAGAAAAAAGTCATACACATTTATACATTATCTGTAAAATGAATCGATTTTACAACGCATTGAGTTATTCCAAAGTGTAATATACTTCTTTCTTTACAAGCTTCAAAACAATATATCTTTTTTGTTGCACTTGAACTTGAATGATTGCTGCCTGTTTGTATTTAATCTCAATCTTATAATAGTTTCACATATTTTTAGCCACATAATGTACATGTAATACATGAAAGATCGTCAAATTGTTGAATATTTTCTATTGATTAAACGTTTTTAAAAATTTTACAGTAGTTTCAAATAAAAAATTTAAAATTTATGATTGAATGGTAAGAAAACACATTTCACGCATAGAAATGTTTTGTCAATATAACCAAATTTTAAAAATATTGTCAAAAGAATTTGTTGTTATTTGAGCAACAAAAGTATTTTATCAAATGAACAAAGTATATTCGTATTCTTATGCTTCGTTAATACAACGCATTCCTTTTGTCGACTTGACTAAATCATTTTGCTTGAAAACTCTGATTTTGTTAATGCAACAAAATAATTTTGTTGCTTTGAAACGTGAGAAAATTTGATTCGACAAAAACCTTATAATCAAAGTTATTTTGTTGATTCAATGCAAATTTTGATTTCATTCAACAAATCACTAAATGAAGATAAACAAAATTGACTCAACAAAAAAATTAAAATAACTTTTTGAGGTTTTGAATATATATTTGTCTGCGTGTTTATACGTTTGTACGTTCAAACACTGCAAAAAAATGTCTTACAAAGTCTTACAATAAGGTGTTTAGAAGCTTTAAACTAATTTAAATAAGAAGTTCGAAAAGAAATTAATTTAATCCTGCTTGAAATAAGAAAATTTGAATAAATTTTATAAAACAAGTAGATGTAAATATTTCTCAGTCTTCAAATTACTTAAATTTAGTAGTTTTCACAGAAGAAAAAAACTAATTTTCACAGAAGAATTTCTTTACCCTTACTAGAAAAAATTTTCAAATGAAATGCCCAATTCAAAATTGGATTTTACTTTATCAGATGCATTGATGTAATGGGATAATGTAAAACATCGCTTCATTATCTGTAAAATCCAAATGTATACGTTATTTTTTATTTCATATCCAAACTAATTTAACATTCTTTTGCAAATGTAATGGAGAAAACGTATTTAGAAAATGAAATTAAAAAAACATTAGACTGATTTTAAAACTTGAAAAGTTTCCATTACTACTGTCAGTATATTGTTACAGATACCATAAGTATGAAATTTTTTAATTTTAGCCAATTATAGCCATGTTTTAAGGTCAATCCAAAATGTTTTAAAAAATAAAAAGAATGTAAAATGTTTATATTAGTGGGCCTAAGTACAAATTTATTATCATATACTTAATGTAATTGGTTAAACGTCGTTGAAGATGAAATATATTGTGACGCAAATTAAATGTGATGAAAAAAAATCATGTCGGCTAATAAGAAACTTATTATTAAATATATTTTTAATACCTTTACAATACAAACGTGATATTGAATGTGATGTTGGAGTTGTCAGGCTTGTATTTATTGATTCAATATACATTGATGTATATTAAAGTTCGTTAAAGTTTGTTTGAAAAGTGATATTTAATGCATGTGTGTTAGTACGTTAGTTTTTGAAAAAAAAAATTAAATAATCTTAGAAAAATCTGATTACAGAAAGAAGTACGATACAGTTTTGATTACATTGAAAAAGAATTGATCATGGTCGTAGAATTGTCGTAAAGAAAGTATTGATCCTGGTCGTAGTTTGATCATGGTCTTTGAAGACCCTTTAGAATTTTTAAACCTACTTGTATCTCTGAATAAAGATTTTCTAGCATACATGCCGTGATAAGTATTAATTTCTGATTATTTTAATTTTTTATGAATACAAACATTGCAATGTAAAATCACATTTAACGTCATACTTTTTTATATTGTTAAGATGTCGAGACGACTTTAAGAGGTCAAAATTCGACATTTTTAATATCATGCAGGGCGACAAAATATGGCGTTTTCACTAACAGAATCTTACTTTTGTCCGAATAAGTCAAAATTTAAAATTCTCAAAACCTTTCAAACAGTGACAATTTTGGTGCTTTAGGAAAAACATTGTTCCTTGACCTTAAAGCAATTTTTTTCTGACCGGTGGTATTTAACAACCCTAGCTTACAACTCGGAGAAAAAAATCACTTTGACAAATATTATAGTATATATTGAAATGTCAAAAAAGAAATGTTATTAATAAAAAGCATAAAGCAAAATTAAACAAGGTTATCTTTGATTACCCAAATTTGAATTCATCCGACCACGTGTAATACGAGTTTCTAAATATTAAAATTATACAAATTGACAAAGTAGCATAGAAAATACGTAGAAAAGGTCAAATATCCACAATTGGTTTGTATAAGAAAAATATTTTCATAAAAACTGAATTAGGTACTTATGCGACTATGCCTATTAATGTAGTTAAAAATTGGAGATTAAAATATTCTGTTTTTCATTCAAATGCCATCTTACTACAAAATCAAGACGAACCCGGCTACTCATTGGTTGAAAAAATGCAGACAGGTACAAAAGATACAAAAAGATATTGACAGTTAACCGTGGGTGGTTTTAGAATGTTCACGAAAAGTAATTTCATTCATTACATAAAATTCTAATTACGAAAGAAGGAAAATAAAAATATTAACTTTAAATATTACATTACAATATAAAAAACCGCTCATTTTAATAAAAAGAACCCCTTCCATTGATGACGTTTATAATCCTGACGTTCTACTACCTTAACTCGGGCGTGTTCGTGCATTTATCGCAGTTCATTGGATTTATCCTTTTTTTTGTTCGGTTGAATAAAATATACTGTGACAGATTATTTGCTATCTCAGATTGTTAATGAGTTTCAAATTGGTTTATAAAATATTGTTTTTTTATTAATAAAATTAATTTGCGCGTAAGTAGCCCTTAAGTTTTGTTGGGACTTAAAATTTTTTTAAATCAGTATTATATATATGGATTAGCAGATTCTTTATATGATGCATTAAAATATTTTTCCGTGCAAAAATGTATTAAAACATCTTTGAACTAAAATTTATTCATTTATTTATTTATTTCATATCAACGGGATCTCCCTTTATAATAAACTAGATAAATAAACTGGTACAATAGAGCATTAGAATTAAGAGATATACATAAAAATATTAGGATATAGAAAAGCATAAAATCATAGTACAGTCACTCATAAATTACAACAATACATGACGTTGATAAAAAGCATTAAGCAAAAGCAATAAATAAGTACAAGATAAAAATTACATGTCAAGGAAGTATTCTATTAAGAGTCTGTTTTAGTTTGTTACTAGAGATATTAAAAAAGTCAATATGACAAGAAAGCACATTTGCTTCAGTGGATAATCTGTAGTAAGTGTCATTCCTAGTATAATTTTGATTAGTATTTTTAGTCCAAAATGGTACAGAGTTTCTAGTGTTACGTTGAGGTACATTAAGATAAATATTAGAGACCATAGCATGACTATCAATATTACCAGACAATAATTTACCAAAAGTTAACATATCTGCGATGATACGTCTCTTATGAAGAGAGGATAAGTCAAAACTATTATACAACAAAGAGTAATCGTGATCTAATCTAGATATAGGTGTACCATTCTTGAAGGCAAGTAAACGCAAAATTTTATGTTGAACTGATTCGATGGCATTAATAGATTGTTGGGTATATGGAAACCAGACAACAGAAGCATATTCTAATATGGGTCTAACTAAACTGAAATATAATAATTTAAAGGTAGAGGTATTAACAAAATTAGAGGTGTTACGCAAAATAAATCCAAGTGTACGGTTAGCCTTATTAACAATCGACGCGACATGTAAATTAAAATCGAGTTTACTGTCAAAGATCACTCCCAGATCACTAATTTCACTGATTGAAGTGAGCAGAGTATTATCAAGGTGGTACTGGTAATGAATAGGATGTCTCTTTCTAGAGAACGTCATGACACAACATTTACCAACATGAAGCTTCATGCCATTTAAAGTACACCAGTTATGAACTGAAGTTAAGTCAGATTGTAATTGGGTAGCTTTTCCTATGTCTGTAATCTCCAGAAAAATTTTAGCATCATCAGCAAAAAGGAGTATATTACTAAATTTGAGTTCACTAGGAAGATCATTGATGAACAAATTAAACAGCAGGGGACCAAGGTGAGAACCTTGAGGAACCCCTGAGTGAACTACGAAGACTTCGGAAGAGCAACCCTTGACTGTTACATACTGCTTTCTGTCAGACAAGTAGGATCGAATGAATGAGAGTACGGGATCTCTCAAGCCAAGTTTATGTAATTTGTTAATAAGTATTCTATGATTCACTCTGTCGAATGCCTTCGCAAAATCAGTGTATATCACGTCGACCTGAGAGCCATTCTCAAATGAATTAATAATATAATGTTTGAATAAAATAAGGTTGGTACTAGTAGATCTGTTTGGACGAAAACCGTGTTGATGATCGGTGAGAAAGTTTGAAAAATAGTGTGATAAAGAAATTGTAATTATCTTCTCGAATAATTTGGGAATGGCACTCAGGATCGTTATGGGTCGGTAGTTCGATATCTCAGATTTGTCCTTTTTTTTAAAAACTGGAATGACTTTACTCAGTTTCCAGGTGATAGGGAAAGCTCCTGATTGAATGGATTTGTTAAATAAAATCCATAGTGGGTACGCAAGTGAGTATCTACAGTTTTTCAAAAAGAGATTAGGGATCAGGTCAGGACCTGGACCTTTTCTCACATTCAGTTTATCCAAAGTAGTAAAAATATCAATTAATTCGATATGTATAGACGACAATGTCATGTTAGAGTTGAAGTTGGTAACAGCAGGCGTCGGGTCGTTAAATATTGGTATTTGATCGCGAGAGTATTGGTCTTCGAAAAATTTAGCAAATAAGGAGACTGTACTCATGGCATCCTGAGAATATTCATTACCCAGGTGCATATTATCAGGTATACCAGATGATGAAGTGGTACGATTAATGTGATTCCAAAATGCTTTGATATTGGTTGGTATTTCTCTTTCAATGTTGTCGATATATAGGTCGTAAGAGATTTTTTGTAAGTACTTGACGCGTGCTCTCATCAAGGCAAATTGGTTATAATAATCTATAGAACCTTTTAGTTTAAATAATTTGTGAAATATTTTTTTATATTTGATAGATAGAATCAGTTCCTTAGTATACCAGGGAGGACAATGGCTATGATACAAGGTCCGTTTGGGTGTGAAAGTATCAATAAAATAATATAAAATGCTGTAAAACTGATTTACATTATCATCAATATCACCAAGAGCAAAAATAGAAGCCCAATCAAACTCATTCAGTTCATGAATGATCGATGGATAATCACATCTCGCAAAATCATATACCTCAATTGGATTATTTATAGTAGTAGTTATAATGTTCGATTTTAAACTTAAAGTAATTGCAGGATGATAACTGTCGCATGTAACTAAATAGTCGGAGACAATGCTAACTAGGGTATTCTCTACATTTGTAAAAATTAAATCAAGCAATGTGTTATACTGATTGTAGACAGTATTAACTTGATGTACATTAAGCAGTGAAAAAATATCAATAAGTATAGTAGTGGGAGATTCGTGGTTTAATGGAGTAGGGTACCGTTGGTCTTCCATGAGGTCAGCCCAATTAGCCGCTGGTAGATTAAAATCGCCAGTAAGAAGTAAGGAAGTTTCTGGATATACTGCAAAAATGTTGGATAAGTCGTTAGCATACAAACGATAACGCGAAGACGAAGTGTTAGGGGGAAAATATACCACATTTACAACCAGTAAGCGATTAGGTAGCATTAATTTTATAAAAATTTGTTCTATAGAGGGAGTGCATGAGTCAATGCATTGAGAGCGTAAGGATTGTTTGACAGCAATAAGGACCCCACCGCCCCTCGTACAAGAACTAGTGAGTACATCACGATCTCTCCGATAGACTGAATATTTGTCCAACCCTAGTTCAAGGTCTTGAAAGTCACCATTTAACCACGTCTCAGTCAATATAATAATATCGTAATCTATGACTGATGACTTTATAGCATTGCGAAAAGAGAGTAATTTTGTTCTAAGACCACGCACATTCTGATAGTATATTTGTAAAATATCATCTTGATTAGATATCACTGAGTGAAGTTCAGACAAGGGAGATCCATGATTTAGTTTTTTCGGTTCTTTGTAATCACTGGGTTACCATTAATGTATCTAATATACAGATCTTTTTCACCCTTGTCGGAACGATTTTTGATTTCAGTTTTGAGTGAATTGAGATGATTTTGTTGCATAGGTGTTAAATCATTTTTGACAGTAATACCAAGACTAAATAGTTGTTTTTTGTTCCGCAAGACATAAAGAGCAGCATTCTTATCTGAGAAGGTAGCTTTAATGGGTTTGATTTTGTTTACTAGGGTTTTGCCAATTCTCACAGCAGCAGTAGCAGGGGGAAAATGGGGAATATTGTTAAGAATAGAATTGAGATTATCGAGGTCTTTAGAGTAATTATTGTCGGGTTTAATGTTATAAAAAAGAACGTTGGATGCTCGATGATTGCGGTCCTGAATTTCACCAATCAATTCCTCTTCATTCGTCTCACGTCTAGGTGTTGATTTAGCCGTATTTTCAAGTCCAGAAACTCTATCAGATAGATTTTGGATCAGTTCATCGTGGTTGTCAAGTCTGGTGGAAATTTCCTCAAATTTGGTATTAAAATATGAAAATATGTCGGTCTTCAGAGAATTTAAGTGAGCCGCCATGAGTCCGTCCAAGTCTCTAATCGTGATAGGTGAACAGCAATTAGACAAGCCCCCATTCGCAAGAGTTTTTGGTCTACCATAACAACTGGGATGATAACAGGCTTTACATTTCTTGCAGTTTTTTATTTTAGCGCCATCAGGAAGATCCTTCTTACAGTAATAACAAAATCTTTTGGTGGAAAGTGAAGAATCATTAAATGTTAATAAGAGACGAAAAAATTGAACATTAATCGCAAGTTTTCACCCCCCCCCCCCCGCCCTTGACAGGGGGTGTGACTACATTTTTTCGGTGTACTTTTGTTATCTTTTGAAGGTTCAGGTAGTTTAGTTCAGTTTTTTTTATGCAGCCACTGTTTTCCGCACTCTGAAATATACGCTCCCCAAAGTAGTTTAGTCTATTTTTTTTTTTTTATTTTTTCTAATACTTCCCGACATTCACGCACTTTAATATCCACGCTTCCTAATATCAACGCTCCCAGAGTTAGTTTAATCTCGATTTTTTTAATGCGTCGTAACATCTACGGACTCTAATATCCACGTTCCATTGTATCCAGGCTCCCCAATTAGCACGCCCCCCAAAGAAGTTCAGTCTAGCTTTCTTTTTTAATGGTTCCAAACCTCCAAACGTTATATCCACGCTCCCCAAAATTGTACCCGTAATCCGTACCCGTAACCATAGCGTGTTTGATGAAAAATTTATTTTGTGCTTTAGAGAAATTCTGATATACAAATTGTAAAGTAAAGTAAGTTTATACCCGTGGCCCGTGAAGGCGTGAACCCGTGATTAGTGAATCCGTGAACCCGTGGGCCGTGAATCCACAGCCCATGAACCCGAGGTCCTTGAATCCGTTGCCCGTGAATCCGTGACCAGTGAATCCATCGCCCGTAAACCCGTAATCTGTGAACCCGTCATATGGGTGTGAATAGCCACTGCCTTATTCACAAATCTCATTTTCTACTATTATTGAAAGTGATAAAGTCACTGACATCTTTACTTACCTAAAAAATGACTGTTGACTTTTTTCTTGGTGACGAAAGTCGTCGCGAGAGACTTGTATCGATAGTAGTAACTTTAGTTGTAATAAGAGACTTTATTGACGTCTAAAGACTTTCTTCAACTATTCCTTATTGTAACTCTAGAAAAGATAATGTTTGTAATTTGAAGTTAACAGTTTCATCTCGCATGATTTAATCCTAATGAATACATATTTTATATTTCCTACGTATTTTATTTATGTCTGTTTTACATAACGATTATCGAAACATGTGAAAGAAAAAAACAAAAAAAAAATATAATAGAGTTTCTGAAATTTAAATTACATGAACAGAAGTATATTAATTTTTACAAATAGTTATACTATACTAAAGATATTTTAAAAAATATAAAGTACATATTCCTAAGAAATTTTTATTAATGTGAAGTACAGATAAATATTATATTTTGTAACGCGTATGCGATTTCTTCGTTGCGTTCATCGCGGGAAAGCAGGTCCTCAGGCAGTGACGCAGTTGAAACGACAGCAGAGGCTCTGGCAGATTATTGCAGGGAGCTCGACACTGAGAAAGATGTGTTATAAAAATTATTATCTTTTCTGAGAATGTTGGGATACAAATTTTTGCGGTTAAGAAATTGTTACTTCAGGATAGTAATTTGTACTATAATGTCGATAGATATTATTTTTCAGCTATTAACTTCTATTCAAAATGTAATACACTTTATTATTTTCGAATAACTATTTCTCAATCACGGACATTTGTATTCAACTTTATCAAAAAAGATAATAACTGTTATAACACATTTTTCTCATTGCACGCACGGATAAACAGCATAAAGAAAAAAGCAAAGCATACTCACGTTAGCGCGGGAAAAGAAATTTAAAAGATTTTAGCGACTGAGGCTCGTTCAAGCAGCGGGAATACGTGAGCAATAAGCCTGGCGCTGGCAACACGCTGGCAGTAAGCTGGCTTAGATGTGACTGGACGTTGGCAGTTAGGAGGAACCTGAGGTGGCGATTTTTCGACAGAAGCATTATGCGTTATATCTAAAGCAGTAATTCATTTTTTAATCAATGTAATTACATGTTATTAATCAATCACATTTTTTTCATTACTAGTAATTTGGAAATTTTTTTCTCAATTAACACCATTACATGTAATTAATCAATTACATTTTTTGCAGTCAATGTGATTAGTTAATGTTTTTTTTAATGAATGATTCTTAATTTTAATAAATATAAATATTTTGTTTGATACAAAGTTTTTAATATTTAATTATTATATTATTTATTTATTTTTTATTATATTATTTACATCACACACACAGACAGAAACGCAGACACATGCATACCATAAAAGAATTTTTTACCATTGGAACAATTATATTCGGAGCTTTTTTGTATATCAATAATTAAACCATATAGAATATTATTATTGATATTTTATTTATTCGTCTTGTGACGATGTTTCGGTTACTTTTGCGGAGTCCTTATCAAGTCTAATAAAAATAAAATTTTTTGTTAATTTTCATAGACACCATGAGTACTTGTATGAACACTACATAGTATGGAATACGATAAAAAAAAGAAAATTATAAAAATAAATAATCCTTACTAAGAGTTAAAAACAGTCAAAGAAGAGTATAATGAAGTAATTGAAATTTCTTTTAGATTGATTCTCAAAAGCGTAAGGGTTTAGTTGACATTTTTATATATAAATGAATTTAATATATTCTCTAAATTTCTATAGAAAATATTGCCAATATTGCCAGTATTTACAAATACAAATTTTATATTTTTGCTATTGTTTCCATTTCAACATACTAATATATACAAGATTTTCAATTAAAGATGTCTACTAAAACTAGATACTTTTAAGGATCAAACCAAAACAAAATTACAAATATTTTATCAATCACATTTTCGAAAATACTGAGTACAAAAAATGAACCACCTTCAGACTTTCTGTCATTACACAACAAAAAATACTGCAAGAGCTCAGTAAGAATAGTAATGACGTTACTATGAGATAATTGTCGTTGTAGTATGGTAATAAAACCAATATGTGTTTCCATTCCTCTTGAAAAAATGGCTTCTTTTTTTGTGCCCAGTTGATAAAAAAAGCTTAAAATGTCATATCTTTCTGTAAAATATATTTCCGACAGGATATTCAACTTTACCTGTATTTGTCGATAAATCGCACAGACAAAATCCTCCTGAGGCAGACTATTTCAATATCAGCAAGTTCTTGGACATACAACAACCTTATTTTCTAAGTAAAATACACCTAAAAACGTAAAGATCCAGGAAAAAACATTTTTACGGCCTGTCTAATATATATATATATATATTGTAACATGACATTTTCCCACTGTCCCAATTTAAGTAAATCGAAACAATTAAATTAAATTTTGGGTTTGGAATTTTAAATTTTGATTTGCCAAAAGAATCAAATTTTCGAAGACCAAATTTGTCTATTTTATTTTGCCTTTTTTATTTACTAATCATTCCATTTAATTTATTATGTCACATATTTTGACTTCTCAAGCATCGAAAAAAGGGGTTGAGTTGAAGCTTCAACTTTTGGAAAATTCAAGATTTGGACAACCCTGAAAATCCAGCATCCTTATTCCTGAATCCTTTTTTCTGTCCACATCCTGGAGAAACGATTTTTATAAAAAATTCGGAGATGTCTCGAGTTTTCGGAATGATGGTTTTCGGTTTTTTGACAACAATGGAATTGTCAAACTGGATGCGATTCCCGGCTCGAACGAAGGGTTGTCAATCAACATTGAAAATTTTTTAATTTGTTTTGATATAAATTCTTAAAAATCATTCGAATTATTTTAATTTGACATATGTAAACTCAGTGCGAAGGGTTACTAGCGCTGACAGTATTACAATTTGAATTTTTCAAGACTCGAATAATTTGAAGTTTCGAGTTGTCATGGCAACGGCGCTGTTGACCAAAGTTTTTGAGCAACAACGTTGTTTCTCCTTTTGGCAACCGTTAAGTAAACGTTGATTTTTTTTTGACGTTCGTTTGAAATATCACTTGAAGAGCAATTTTTGTTTAAGACAAATTCTGGATTGTGATCGCTCATTTTGTGGTTTTGGGTGAAACTGTTTTTTTAGACATTGCGATTCGTGACCTACTCGGTGAGTGATTAAGTTTGAGTCTTTCTTTAGTGTCGTGAACACGAATTGAGTTAATATCATTGTCGCTCGAGTCCGGCTCTTGTAACCATTTGTGTTTCCGTTCTTGTTTAATTTGTTACATAAACCAATTGATTATTTTTTAATTCTTGTCCTGAGTCAATTTATATAATTTAGAAATAGATTTCTTTGAGATTCAGATTAAATTTAGAATTACAGTAAATATAACGTGAAAATTGATTGATTTATTTGTTTGTTCTTTTGGTTCTTTTTGATTTAATTTAAATCAGGTTTTGTCCAAGGGCTTGCTGACATTGAAATAGTGCGCCTCAAGAGGATTTTGTTTGTGCGATTTTTTTAAAATACACGTAAAGATAAATATCTTAACATGAATCCATTTTACAAAAAAAAATATTGTGTTTCGAACTTTTTTATATTCAAAGAAGAGTTTGATGAAGTGATTCAAATTTATTTTCAGATTGATTCTCAAAAACATTGGGGTTTAGTTGATCTTTTTATATGTAAATGAATTTAATATATTTTCTATATTTCTATAGAAAATATTGGCAATATTTTTAAATCTATGCTCATTTAAGACATAATTAGATATGGGTATTTACAGATTCAAATTTTATATTTCTGCTATTGTCTCCATGTTAACATACTAATATATACAAGAATTTTGTTAATACTCTATGTATTAATTTTTACTATACCTGTATCTTTTCATATAATGTTATAAATAAACATTTTGGCATACATATTTAATCCATTTCTTCTTCTTCTTTATTTAGTGGCACACAACTCGACCTGAGTTGATACGGCCAACGTCAAATAACAAATATAAAATTCAATTTCAAACTAAATTAACTAAAATGCCACCAGGCTAAGACTAAGACTTATTTGTTGCTGAGTGTATCGGAATTAGGTCCTGGCAAAATAAATCACCCAACGGCTGAACTGCGGAATATCCAGGCAAGGATCCTTATCGAATTAATAATATAATGGACAACTAAAATGACTGAATAAACTTTACATTCAATAAATAAAAATAAATTTAATTCTAAATTCAAATTTTATAAATACACGAGATTATAAAAAAAAATAAATCAAAACTTAAATTTAATATTTGCTAACCGTTTGATTTTTGCGTTACAAACATTTCGGAAGATTAAACGTCGTAGTTGACAAAACAAAAGCATGCAAGTAGAAATCCGAATTCAAAATCAACGTATTCTCAGGGCGTAGCTTACATAAGATTCTCAGACTATAACTCCAATTGAAATGAATGTAACAATTTTCATAAATCGAAACGGAATTTAAAAGAAATAATCATGAGATAATATAAAAGAAAAATTACAATATGGCTTTTTCCCTACTCAGATAACGGTAATTATTGCAAGGATGATTTGGTAGATCAAAAACTATAATCCTTAAACTTGAACGTAATAATTGAACCATAATTGAATTTGTCTAACGGAATTCTCTTCGTGTGTGAAAACGCTACACTGATCGCAATTTTACACCACACGGAAAGTTTTTCATTTGCGATAAAATAGAATTCATTCACTATGTTTAATAATTCCGATAGCAAATTATAAACGAGAAACGAGAAATAAACCAAATTGTTTAAACTTATTCATCAGAATCTTAATTTGCCTCAAATGTGAAAACCCCACACAAATACTCGAACCAGGCAACCCTACACTTTTGTTTCGCAATAACAAATAGAATTCATTCACTTTAAGCAATAAAAGACTCTCGATAGATCATACATTTCAAATAAAACGAAAAACTAAATTCTGAATATAATTAAACATTTTCCACACAAATCAGAGCGGACTCACAAACTTAACGTAGCTCGGCGGTGTTGTTGACCCTGGAAGCTCGGCACGGTCAGCGTTCCCGGTGAAGCAGCCACTTGGATGTTCGCAAGGAAAAAGCGTTAAGTTCGAATTTTTCAGCAATTTTGTAGAATCGCGTCTCCCCACTCCGCTCGCCTCCGCCACTATCGCACTTGTCGCGCGTCAAATTTCAATTCGCCCTGACGCTACTGTCGGTAATGTAGGTCCAGTTGCTTTTTCAGAATCATGACTGACAACGACGATAACCCTCTTTATCTCCCAGATGAGTCTCCAGGCAGCTTCCCACAATCACTCTATTCATTCCCCACGCCATAGGGGTTATGAACTTGTGGAAACCGAAAACGCCATCGGCCACCAGGCTAAGCCCACATCTGTCACCAGACTACGGGAGACGGCATTTTGCATCTAGAGGATTAAATTCTTCTTCTCGGTAGGCCAAATGCGAGAAGAAAAATTCGTTTCAGCCAAACGGAAGAAGAATTGAATTGGACTCGGTAAGCGGTTGACTCGAAGGCTGCAGCAATTCCATGGATATTATATTTCATTTGGCGGCAGTCAGTGGACGTGGCAGAATTGAGTTTCGTGGATAAGACTGGCCATTTAGATGTTCATGGCTCACTAGGTGATGTCGAGGACAATGATGTTGGTATGTCCGCATTCTTCGCCGATGTTCTGCAAGATCCTCCATTGCGTGCCAGCTTACGGGTTTGACACCAACTTTACAAAATTGATCTGACAATCTTACACACTGACTTTAGGATACATAGCTTACAAAATAAAAAAGAAATAACAAAATTAATATAAAATTTTACTCAAAAATTGAACACTAATTTGACACTAAAAGAAGAATATAATTTTATATCAAAACAAATTTATATAATACAAAATTTTTAATTAAATTCTCAAAGAATACCAAAATAAAAAATTAAACAAAATAGAAAAAATAAAATTAAAACGATACCAAATACCCTTGCTCGGCTCTTCACCTCCCGGAAACGCGTCCCGATGACCGAACTCCAGGTTTTTGACGTTGCTGAGAATTTGCAACGTCACAATATATACACATGTATATTGTGACGTAGTAATCTCTGGCCCGCCCTCTTCGCCACGTTCTTCAATAATCAGTCCTTATTACGCCACGCTTTTGAATAATAAAATTAAATTGATGAGGAACGCCTTTAATCAATAGAGTTTACCTCACATCAAGATATTCAATATCACCAAAATATCTTGAAGGTTTGACCACAAAATTTATACCAAATTTAACCAAAATGCCACCAGATAACTTAAGGATTATTTGTTGCTGCTTGTAACGGAATTCGGTCCTGGCGGAGAATTTAATCTCAATCAACGTCTGAACTACGGAATATCCAGGCAGGGATCTTTATAGAATTAACAATACAATAAACAAACAAAATGAACTGAACACTCTTTTGAATTCGATTAATAAATTTAAATTTAATCACTACAAGAAAATTATTAAAAAAATTGAAACGATAATTTTAATTCGATATTAAGTAACCGTTTGATTTCGCGATACAGAGACTTCAGAAAAATAATTGTTGTATTTAGAAAAATAAAAGCACGCCGATAGAATTTGAATATTATTTCAAGGAATTTTCAAGGCGTGGCTTACATACACGGAAAAAAAAGTATGCGTTGCACAACTAGATTTCTAAATACGTGGAAAAGAAAGTACTACCAACTTGAACCTACTAGAAATTGTATAAATAATAAACTAATATTTGTCTTTCTATCTTAATCAGTATGAAATATGTACTTCATAGCTAATATTTCAAATGTCACATTTGTATCGTTTGTATAATTTAACAGAATATATTTACAAAGAAGAAAACGGAAACAGTTTTTACTTAATCTTTAAATATAACGTAATTGTCATTTTGAATTTATTTCAGCATATAAAATATATAAAATATAATATACTACTTTAACAGTTTTTTCACGAAATAAACTAGGAAACGTAAACACCTGAATGTTGCGATTTTGGCGCGAGCTTGTACAGACGTGTTGTGGGCATGGAGATATTATAAGAATAGAGTATACAAGTAGCTTAAGTAGCGTTGTAAGGTTAGACAAAGATGTTTGCATATGGGCCTTGTTTTTCTTTCTTTAATCACGCATGCGCAAACACATTATGTTTGTGAACACAACAACAAAACAGAGTACACTGCAGTACGCATGCGTCATTATCAATGACACAAAGGGCCCACATGCAGCGTTCTCTGTCTAAACTGATATCGCAGTTACTAATGTATACGGAAAGACTTCACTCCCTCTATTCTTATATCTCTGTGGTTGTGGGACGCGACTCGGCGACTTGAATACCGCGTCACGTGACAGCGTACCGATCGTAGAAATAACTTATATATAAATATATTGTTAATAAATGTTCTTTATATTCATATATCCGTATTATTAGAACAGTATAGTTGAAATAGGCGTACTTTATTTTCTGTGCGTATGGAAATTGCTAGCAATACCAGTATAAATAATATTTTCATAGTATTTTTTTCCGTGTAAAACATTTCATTACAACATTTCCAGTATATCAGAATGTAACAAATGATCAATTAATACGATACAAAGTTTAATAAAAAAAATTAGTTAATTAATAAATATTACAAATAATTTACATTATGGCTTTACCCTACCCAGTTAACGATAATTATTACAAGTATGATTTGGTAAAACATACAATACGGTAATATAAACTTGAACTTAATAATTCACTAAAATCTTAACTTTGCCTTTCGGAATTTTCTTTGTCTGTGAAAAATCTACACTACACAACATTACC